>JAVFBZ010157407.1:8097-18281 GCA_032466195.1 Katharina tunicata | reverse complement strand
CCCGGAAGTGATCACGTGTTCCCGGTATTTTTGGTTGATACGCTGTGTTTGGGATGTGCAATACGAATTGGCATGTTGTCATATTACAAAAATCAATTCGTAACAAAATATTTCGAAAACAAGTTGGTATCGTTTCTTTTGGACACTAGTGTATAAGGCTAGGAAACAAAAAAAATATAATAAAACATTGAAACAGAAACGAATTCTTACTCAGAATCTTGCCCGCAGAGTCTGAAGTGATGGTTATTGAAAGCATTAAATAAAATAAGCCAAGTTTATCGTAAATCAATGCAGACGACAACACGTGCTTAGCAAAGGGTTTTGGTGAAAGGGTTCTATTGCGCAGACGACACCTTGCCAGCTTTCGCCTACGCATGCCATTTAAACTTTGATTGTGCACGAAATCCCCAAAGTATTAATGTTTGAAATAGTATAACGTCTAAGTGAGAGTCCCACCAACGTCTACATTCCAGAGGTGTGAATCGATGTATGAATGGACGTGGTGAATGAACAGTCGCCAGATTATTATGCGGGAAATGTCTTCCCTTGTGTCAAATATTCCTAGTTTTTTTAGGAAATGCGATTAACGAGATGTTTCTTAACGCTTACCGGCTCTATACTTTAATTTATTGCTCACGTGTTATATGCGTGTTTTGCATTTGTTTATGTTTAAAATGGTTAATAAAAAAATGGGAAGGAAACTGAACTGGTTAATAACGACTTTCCTCGTTGATATCATTCAACAAATAATATACTTTATCTGAGATAAGAAATATGTCAGAAAAGATAAGAGCTAAGAAAAGATTAGAAATGACAAGACCTTGACATATCTCAAAAGGAAGTCTAAACACGAATCAAACGAAGATTACATCGATCACATGAGTTCGTTTAGATCACATGAGTTCGTTTAGATCAATTCGATCACTATCAACATATAGGAGACTGAATCGCTGTTTCTGCAGGGAGTGGGCGAAATTCGTTGTCAGTAGACTACCGTCTATAATCTCTCGTCCAAACCCAAATAAAGGAATATAAAATGCACATGTTAAGTTTATGCCATCTATAATGATTTAACGCAATAGTCTCTGTAAATCTCGTTCGTTTCTGCTTACTTCCGGGTACACCTTCGAAACTGTGGCGCTCTGTTTTGATTATTGATCATTCATAATGATTTCTCTATTGCTTTTGGCTCTGTTTTAGTACCGGACGGGATAACCTTTTATCTTCCCTTTTAATGTTATATCTTAATGAAAAAGTAGTATGTACCCGGAAGTGGAACGAATCTCGTGAAATCTCTTGTATCATTTGACGTGACTTACAGGCCTAATAGACACAGACCGTAAGGCTAGTCGCCTCGCTGCAGTTACAAAGGTCAAAGGTCAAGGTCCTTACTAACTTAAAATTGCTTTGAAAATAGAAGATTTTAACTTAAGTTTGAAATAACATCCTATAGAAGGCATTGGGATGTATATCAAAATAGAATGTGAATTAATTGCCTTTATGCTTTTTTTCAACGCGTATACTTCACAAAAGTGTATTTTGGAAAATTCAAAAAAAAATTGGGATGAGAGATTATATTTTAAGTAAACTACTTAAACTACTAATTTCGAGTATTTTCAGGGTATAATGACCTTCGTTGTACATTGACATTTGAAACCGAGCATGGTACGACTCGGCCGAAAAATCCCGAAGATTCTACAGGTTGTCGGATATGGCGGATAGCAGCCCGGGACGTGACAGGTAGGCTTATGTAATCTTTCGTTGACTTGTCGTTTGACTGAGCCTAAAACGTGAAATCAAGGGTTCTATAATGTTTTATCAATGTATCATTTGATTGAGCACGGAATGTGATATCTACAGTTAAATAATCTTTCATAGATTTATCATTTGATTGAGAATTTTATCTTGGCATGTTGCTATTAGAAAACGGTGTCTGATTACCTCACTAGGGCGGTTAGGATTTTTCTTAGCAATACATCGGCAAATCAAGGGATATTTGATGATGAGTTTTGTAACGCCGGAAGTAAAAAAAAAGCCTTGCTGCTAGCTGTCAGCCTGGCCATGCAGTCAAACACCAACCAGGATATGCCATTTTTTGTTACCTCAATCACACTTACATGTTGTTCTATAAGGGTTGTATGGGGTAGAGTGCCTATGAACTAGTCTAAACAGCTTAGTTATTACTGTCTCACGGCGTATTATACACTAACACGATCAACACGATCAAACATTAACACAATCATACACTAACACGATCATACACTAACACGATCATACACTAACACGATCACCCACTAATACACTAACACTTTCATACACTAATACACTAACTGGACCATACACTAATACACTAACACGATCATACACTAACACGATCATACACAAACACGATCACCCACTAATACACTAACACTATCATACACTAATACACTAACAGGACCATACACTAATACACTAACACGACCATACACTAACACGATCAAACACTAACATGATCATTCACTAACACGATACTACATACGATCATACATTAACACGATCACACACTAACACGATCATACACTAACACGATACTACACTAACACGATTATACACTAACACGATTATACACTTACACGATCATACATAAACACGATCACACACTAACACGATCATACACTAACATGACCATACACTAACACGATCATACACTAAAACGACCACCCACTAATACACTAACACGATCATACACTAACACGATCATACACTAACACGACCATACACTAATACACTAACACGACCATACACGTATACACTAACACGATCATACACTAACACGATCATTCACTAATACACTAACACGATCATACACTAACACGATCATACACTAACACAATCACCCACTAATACACTAACACGATCATACACTAACACAATCATACACTAACACGATCACCCACGAATACACTAACACGATCATACACTATCACGATCATACACCAACACGACCATACACTAACACAATCAAACACTAAAAACGATCATACACTAACACGATCATACGCTAACACGACGAAAGTGTCCCTTTAAAATGTCGTGCGATGTAAACCAGAATTAAAATCCACACGGTGCAAGTTTGTCATTTACAAATGGCATGTAGAATTAAGAAACGGCAGATAACTTCAATCACCAACTTACTAATCTTGATAACGGTCTGAACGGTTCTTACATATTCCTATAAGTCAACCAACTCCGAAGCCCGTCAGTATGCCTTTGTTTCTTCAAAAACAGTGCCATTCTTGACAAGTGTTAAAAACCCGAATTAGTGTTATAAACATGCGGGCATATGTATAAGGAGTGTGTGGAGTACGGAGTGGTGAGTTTGCATTAAAGGGAAGGAACCAACAACACAAAGCCATAGTTTGTTTGGTTTGTTTGTTTGATTGGTGTTTAACGTCGTACTCATTTCACATGACGACTTACTAATCTTAATAATTTGCGTTGCCGGTGTATGGTGGGAAAACCGGAAAGAAACCTCGTTAAAACCACCCCGCGAACTCCGCAGCCACCGGAAAACATCCCTTATGTACCTAAGGTCCACACGGTGGATCGAACCTATTCTGGGTTCAGTGAAGGGGATTCCGTAGTCCAACGCGCAACCACTGAGCCACGGCGCGCCCCACAAAGCCATAGTCAAATCACAGACCATATCAAATTGTTACTATCATTGCTTTAACATATTTGACAGTATATCTCATTTTCCACTGAATGCCACTTAAACTGAACTACTGTAAGTAAAATGTATTGTGGTCTTTTTATGCTACATTTGTTGTAATGATGATGTCACTGAACTAAATGTATATTAAAATGTTGTGGATAAGATATTTATATTTTTCTGTACATTTGTACAGATTCAGTTTTGCTAGGGTTAAATTTTGAGTATTTTGGGTTATTTTTATCTGCAAGAAATACATAAATAAAACATGGCACAAACTATACGCCATACATGATACTGACAGTAGTTCAATTTAAGTGGCGTTCAATGGTATATGAAAACTCCTGTGAAATATGTAAGGGCAGTTTTGTTAACAACAAAGTAGGGTCTGTAATGTAGCGGACTTTTTTTTGGGGTTTACTTTCTTATAAATAAGCGTTGTACATTAACGTTTTTTTTTTTTATTATTGTTTATTGTTTATTTTCTGATGTTAAATCAACAGGATTATAAATCTCAATTTCCCAGGAAAACTGGGAAGCCCCAGAAAACCCACGACCTTCCTCTGGTATCTGGCAGACCAACCCACATACAGTCCGAGCGAGTGCTGGAACTCGCGGACTCAGAGGTGAGGTGGCTCAGTAAACCAGAAGTGTAGGCTACACTTTAAAAGTGTGTGCTCCAGACCACGCCGCCAGGTTTATAATCGTTTGAATTGTGAAGTTCATCGACTTTGTAAAATTTACTAAATACATTCCGCTTCATACGGCTCGCCAGGGGTCCGTTTCACAAAGCGATCTTAGCTTACGTTGAACGTAACTACCATGACAACACAATGCCTTAAGTACTGGTCAATATGGTATTTACGTTGAACGTAGCCTAAGATCGCTTTGTGAAACGGGCCCCTGGGATCCTATACTTCTTGTATATTTATAAAGGTAGAGAAAGAAAGTAGTTGATGCCTCCACCCAGAGGCGGATTTACCAATAGGCATAGTAGGCCATTGGCCTAGGGTCCACGGGTATCTGTATATATTGGATACTGAAACCCGCCAACATTTCTATAAATTTGAGCGCCCACTGATGAGTTTGGCCTACGGCCTATAAGTAGGTAAATCCGGCCCTGCCTCCACCGATATTCGAACCCGAAGCTCCTGATATAGCTGGAGTAGCGCTCTACCGACCATGTTACAGAGGCTCACGACAGAACGACCCCGCGTATTTAAAAAACTACTTGGGGAAAGGCTTCAAATTGTTCTCTGTAGGCTTATACATATGGCTTGCGCCGATCGCATCTGAGAGGATTTCATTGCAGCTTCAGTGAGTTTATATACCGAAAGCTCGTATACATCGAATGATGCATATGTTTTGTATACGAGCCTCATTGTCTGAAACCATATAACGAAATTGTAGCTTTCTTTTACAATTTAACAACAACCCCCCCCCCAAAAAAAAAAAAAAATCGGCTTCTTGATTGCCTCTTAGCTCAGAGATCGCTCCCACCCAACCACACGCCAACCTTCTCCGTAGCTCGGAACTTACTGCGGTCTGTACATCCTATGATGAGTTTGTCCAGGGAAAACCGCAAATTAGTGAAAATTACGTTCTGTTATTTCTTCAGAACCTACATTATATGCGCCACCAAAATAAGCTTAGGAAAATTTCCTGAAAGTTAAATAAATTTCCTCTTCTTAAAACGAAAAACATGAAGGTTTGATTTATTTTAATAAAGCATGCTTCAAGCTAGAGACGGAATACGTTGCAGAAACATTTCTTGCCAGAACGCACTAAACGTTATTCAGAGAATTGGGTACCTACCTTTACCCATTGGGGACACCAAATGTAATCCTACGTCATTGGCACCCGCACTGTGTCCCACTGCGGTCACTTTCCTGGGGTCACCATTAAAATGTTCAATGTTTGTTTGTACCCATTTGAGAGCAGCTATCTGGTCCAGTAGACCGTAGTTTCCAGGAAAACCCACTTCACCCAAACCAAGAAATCCTGTCAAAATACAGTAAGCCACGAACTCATTCCAATTAATGGTATTCTCAAGAAATAGTGCAAAAGATGTATTTGTTTGAATGACTTAGCCTAAGTGTCAATTTGAAATCGATGACGTTTCATATTATATTAAAAATTATTTATAACATAACTGTTGTCAACAAATTAGTTTCTTGTTAAAAGGTTAAGTAATTCGTCTTTGGTAAGTTGCAGCCCTTTCTCTTTAGTAGCTTTACGGTAATATTCGCATACCTAGTTCGGCTAAACGATAATTCAAAGTGACTACGACAATTTGCCCGAATGCTGCCAGCGTGGACCCCTCTCTCATGGCCCCGGTGCCCACGGCGTTTGATCCCCCGTGAATATATACCATAACAGGGAGAAGATGAGGAGATTTCTGAAAAGCAAAGAAAAACTTCAAATTTAGCAGAAAAACATAGTATTTGGAAAAAAAAAAAAAAGTCTAATGGATCAATATAAAGGGTCATGTTTTGTACAAAGTTTACATATTTTGTTTATTTTTTTAAGAAGGAAATACATTGGGCTATGGGCGTATCCCGTCTCCTTTAATACATTTTTATTAAATGATGATCTTAGAAACAAATATGTGAACAAATATTAGTATGACACCACAACCACGAAAACTTTATCTGTTTGCTATCGATGCCATTTATTGAACAAAGGTTTTTCTTCTCCTGTAATGACAGTAATGTTGTTGGAAAATATGTAAATTTATTTATAGCAACTTTCTGCTCGTGGGCCAATTGGCTTACCGCAATAAAGATTATAAACATATAGTGTTAGATTTGGTTTCCAAAGATGTTTGTTTTATTAAACGTTGAGATTTTTACCTCTCGGTATAATGATCAGTGTCTACAACGTGACTAACTAATCCATCAAGAAATCCACATGCTTTCAGGTGACAGTCTCATTTTTATTAACACCAGAAGACAAAAAATGTAACCAAACCCCGAAACGACAAAGTAATATGTTTGAAAATAGAGATTGTAAGTCCATTTGAGGGAAGGTTCGGGTTTTTTTGTACAATTAATATAGTATTTCTAAAAATCAAACACGTTTTAGAACTTGTTTAAGTGGCATTTTAGAAGTTGTAGATGATCAAAAAATTAGAGAAGAAACACATTAAAGAAGTTGACATCCATAAAATGTGTTCTAATTCTTTGACGTTTTAGAAGATCATATGGGAGACGGTAATGTATTCTAATCTCGGACCGCCAGAGGAAAAAAACATTTTCGTAAGGTTTCATTACTACAAGAAAAAGATTTACGAAAGTTTATAAAACGCATAACATGCATGCTTGTTAGTAATTTTGAGCACAAACCCACATATTGTTGATCTTCTACTTTGGAACAACAATATCTTATTTAAGATCCAATGTCGGTCAACAACCCTTAGCAAGTTTTTTTTTTTAAATGTATAATTCCTATTTATTGTTTTATATCAGGTGAATAGAAAGCTGTTTTCTGAGATTAAATGTAAAAATAAAATACCCCCCAGTGTTACACTAACATCGTCCTACTCGAAGTAAAGAGATCTTAAGTATAGTTAAAGCAGATGTGAAACCATTATGCAATAAATCATAACTTCCCGCATGTCCTCTGGTAACGGCGTGTTATTAACTTTCACTGATTTTTGCATTAATAAATCCATTTGGCTTATACAGTTTATTGATTCTGTTTTTTTCTCATCTCTGATTTTTCATCATTTGCCACCAGTTGTCGCGTGGTAATATTATTCACGCTGCGTGGGAAATTAGAAAGCTGCAAATAGTGGCTGAAGTTACTAAACGTAAATGTCGATTTAATCCATTTCTAGTTATCTAATGTTAGAAAAAACGCTAATTCAACTCGCGTTTCAATTTGTTCGTTTCGATTCTCCGTCGTTATATGATTAACGAGTTCGCCGTAATGGAACTGACGAGCCAACTAAAAAAGAATTTCTAGAATTACTATACGTATTCGCTTATAAAGGCAGTTACATTTAGACCATTTTATTCATTTTTGTGTTATACTTGCCTTATCCAAGGTTACCGAAATTTGAGACTTGCATTTACGACAATTTGGTTTCTCAAGCCTGGGGCCACTTTCACAAAATGTTGTACGACAAAAAGATATCGTGCGATAAAATTATGGGCATTAAAATATCGTACGATTTTTTTTTGTAATAGGATTTTTTGTGAAATGGGCCTCTCGGGCCACTTTCACAAAATGTCGTACGGCATGTAAATATCCTTCGATATTTTTATGCCTATACTTGAACGTGACGTATT
Source organism: Katharina tunicata (assembly GCA_032466195.1). Lineage (NCBI taxonomy): Eukaryota > Metazoa > Mollusca > Polyplacophora > Chitonida > Mopaliidae > Katharina > Katharina tunicata. The sequence continues at coordinate 10,295 of JAVFBZ010157407.1, read as the reverse complement.
TTTATCGTACGATTTTTTTTTGTCGTACAACATTTTGTGAAAGTGGCTCTGGATCGGCTGATTTGTTATTACTCTATTATTATTTGTTTTATAGACAATTAACCTGATGTTAAACAGCTCAGTTCGGGAGATTCTTCCACAAATAACTGTAGGAAGTTATGTAAGGAGAGCTTGTGCATCACGATGAGTATCACACTGTCACTAAATAAGCTATAACACGAGCTGTCAGCTTCGTGATCGTCCAAATTAGCAACGATCTTCTTCGTTTATCGTTTTTCTCACACCGCCAAATTTTGTGGCTTTTGGAGTAATATTCGAGTTGCAAAATTTAACAACAAAATTTTTTTTCTCTTTCTCTTCCAATAAAGCGGAAATGACGTGGAAATGAGATCTCATGAGCCCTAAAGCAATCTTGCATAAAGCTAAACGGGTTCAGACCGCAGCATCTTGGGCATTATTGGCATTTCATGAAATATCTGCAAAGACATTTATCACAGATTTCATGCTTTTAGAGTAACATTATTAAAGCGTAACCAGTGCTTTTTGTATCAGTAAATTGATTGGAATCATTTTAACGTGTATGTAAAAAAACATACAGTTTAAAATGTTGCCAATGCATTGAGTAAGAGAGCGGGCATCAATATTTAATAGAAACTCTCATTAACGGGAAAGAAAATGAAGACAGTTATCAATAGAATGGGAGGTAATTGTATAGAAGCGAAAAAGAGGGTTCCAGCTATTGAAGTGTCACAATGAAACTACATATGTGTTTAGTTCTTCTCGTTGTCGTAAAACCGGACAATAAAATATATAATGATTAATAAAGTATTGCATTTCTTCCAGGCATCGTTTACTGAATCAGGCCGGTCTAAAATTCAACCAATAAAGTTCTTTGTCGGTGGAGTGTGCCGTGTTTAACTCACACATGACTTTTTAGACTGGTTCGCAGTTATGGCTTTCAGTTACATGTCGGAAAAACTCGTACACCAATTGAATACGAAACTGGAAAATAATTTCGTCAGTAAGCAAGGCGATTGAATTGTTTTATCTACATTGTAAAATCCAATCGTGTTTAAAATTAACTTTACAAGCAACACATTTGACATCCCCAAAACACGGATAAGCGTTTTACCTTCAAATGCTTTTCTTAAATGCTCGAAGATCGGGGATTTATAACATAATCGGATATATGAAATTGGTTTGAATTTCTCTAATTAATCATTGATTTTAACAGGGCGTAATTGTAAGTGATCAAAACTTAGGATTCATATTTTAAAATATAATATATATTATTCATGCGCAAGGCTTACTTAATGTTTTCTTCGAAAAATAATTTGTTTCATTTGGGGTTTACGCCGTACTTAAGATTACTTTACTAAAATGACGACATGCCAGCCCAATCCTAGGAAACAACCATAAACACACCACGATACATTAAGAGAACCAAAAATAGGACACCACAAATAGAGTTTTCCTCAATCATCCTTGGCATTTTACTGTTGTACGCCAAACCAGGACTGTTTTAACAAGGGAAGGTAATTACCCGGTGAATGGATGGAAAAAAAACCCCAACTCTGAACGGATGTCAGAAACGAACGGAATGAAGAGTTGCACCTATTAGGCTGTCACGCGTTGAAGTAGCCAAATAATGTTTTATTTCCTCGTATAGTTACTAAAAAAGGACAATAAAATAATACTATGACTTTCGTATGCAATGGTATTTGACTTCATAAGACGACAACGTCTTACTCCTGATTGAGTTGAATACGACGTAAAAACCTCGTAAAAACCGCCCTTTGGTAAGGAAAACTTTCACCCATTGGTCAACAGGAGACAGTGAATAATATTCGCGGAGTGTACAGACTTAATTACAGTGATCTCACGCCAAGACTGGAGTTTGTATACTTATAACATTGATCTCGCGCCATGACTGGAGTTTGTATACTGATAACGTTGATCTCGCGCTATGACTGGAGTTTATATACTGATAACATTGATCTCGCGCCATGACTGGTGTTTGTATACTGATTACATAGATATCGCGCAATGACTGGAGTTTGTATACTGACAACTTTGATCTCGCACCAAGACTGGAGTTTGTATACTGATAACATTGAAATCGCTCCAAGACTGGAGTTGGTATACAGATTTCATTGATCTCGAGTCAAGACAGGAGTTTGTATACTGATAACATTGAT
>JAVFBZ010157396.1:0-10230 GCA_032466195.1 Katharina tunicata | reverse complement strand
TGCACAATGCTGTTTAAAATCAATAATAACTGTGCTATTAGGCTTCAGAATGTTGTGGAATAAAACTATCCTACGGTCTGTTGATCCCATTATAGGAGAATCAATCTGCATTTGTACAGTTTTAAATATCAGTTAAAAGGGGATATAACATAACATCACAAAGACTCCTTTCCAAGAGCCTTAAAAGCCTTCCTGCTATTCTTCCTCAGGGCAATAATGGAATAGAAATTGTAAATCAATCCAATATAACAGCTAGTTCGTTTCCGCCTCAGCCAGGAATCTTCAATTTCTACTGACCATCAGTCACCAAGTTGTACATAATATCCATAACATTCACAAATAATCCTCGTCCAAGAAATGTAAAAGCCTTGTGGCTTTCACAGACAGCAGTGCAACATGGATTGCCAATTAATCCAAAAGACTGTTAAAAACTATCTCCACAGCTTGGAATTTTGCTATACCGGTAATAAGGAACATCCAGGTCTACAAAATATATACTTTACAATGATTCTTTGCCCAAAAATCCAAAAGGCCTTCAAAGGATTTCTCGTTCAACAACTGTAAAACAAAACCCTTTTGGCTATTTCTACACTAATGGATGTGAAAATATAAAAACAATACAAAGCCAGACAACACGACTACCAACAGCCCAGCATGGAATTTTGCAATACTTTTGAGCACTGGTTGCCAATATATAAATAACAAACATAAAATGGAATTAGATTCCTTTGCCATGAACTATAAAAACCTTCAGGCCTGCCATTCCCACTGGCATCAAAGGTATACGACTTGTCTCTAAATCCAATATGACAGACCATGTGTCTACAGCTTGACTTGGAAGCATGGTGACCTGAAGATAGGATCAATAGACAATAGTAATTCTAGCCAAGACAATTCCACACTGACCTTAACATTAACCACATGTAGGGAAGTCTAAGGATAATACCAATATTTATAGCCTTACTTTGAACAGACATAAACATAATGATTAATTAATGGAAATCGGGAGTTGGTACTTATATTAATCAATAATTACTTATATTTGTTAATGGTAGCTCAGTTACAAGTTTGAATCCACCTGTCGACCTAAGGTATACAAAGGTAGTTTTCTGGAGGTTGTGGAAACCACAGGGTGGACGTTTCTTCTAGTTTTCCAACGGCAAAACATCACAATAAATAAATTAATTTTTGTTAATTAACCAGGAAAACTACAGCCTGATTGTAACACCAACCACATGCAGCCGAGAATAACAAGGCATTACTTATTACTAGTATTGTCAGCCTTGATCTGAATAAAATGAAAAATAAAAACCCATAAAAATGATTGTTTAGAGTTTAATGCCGTATACATGCGTATCCATCTCTTTCTCTGAACCACATAAAATGATTGTTTAGAGTTTAATGCCGTATACATGCATATCCATCTCTTTCTCTGAACCACATAAAATGATTGTTTAGAGTTTAATGCCTATACATGCGTATCCATCTCTTTCTCTGAACCACATAAAATGATTGTTTAGAGTTTAATGCCGTATACATGCGTATCCATCTCTTTCTCTGAACCACATAAAATTCTAGTCGCTTCAAAGGGGAGCTTGATCACAAAAATTTCAAAATGTAACTCAAGATTTCTGTAAAAAAAACAGTCGTGTAGAACTTGGTCATAGCCTACTGTTGAGAGACAAATGAAGTGATGAGCTAGGACTTGCAGGAGAAGCCTTAATCAGCTGTATAGGAAAAAAAACCTTCTTACAGTGGAACATACAATGTAGTTAAAAGACTTACATGTTGCAAGCACCATTGCATGCATATCTTAAAGCAGACCCGGGGCCGAGGTTATAAAAGTCCTAGAGTCTACTCAAGGACTGATTCCGTGCTCAACTGAGTCCACTCCGGAAACATGCTCTAAATTGAAGGTTATAAAAAAATTGAATACGCCTACCGTGCTCAACGGAGTACGAAAACGTTTGATTCTTAAGCATGGTAGGTACCATGTTCAAGACAGTGCTCAACGAGAAAATATAGTTGAATGCGGCTTTTGTTAGGTTTGAATGCATTTTTACATACCCTTTTCGATGGGATTTTGAAAATCAGACTTATTTTGAGCCAAACTCGTTTTCCGCGACATACAAACACGCTTCCGAAGCAGCCGACAAAAACAATGTAACGTCTTTTTACCTCATACACTGAAGAGCTCCACAAACGCGTGCTCAAGCGACTGGAATCTGTCTTGATTTTGTACTCAGCTGAGTGCATGCTCAACGTGTTTTATAACCACAAATTTTGAGCACATCTCAGGGAGTACAATCTCAAGAGTTTGAGCACAGACTCAGGCTTGAGTTTACTCAAGCTTTTATAACCTCGGCCCCAGGTGATAGTCTGATGTATTGATCACAAAGCAATTCCAGCCAAAGTCTATCAAACTGTCATGGCAACATAATACCCTGAGAATTAAGCTGGTTTGAGAACAGGACCTAGCACAATGATTATTGCTGTATTTAACTATTTCTCACTCCATCTGTTGTTAAATCCACAACTGTTGACATGTGATTAGATCCTGACCATTCCTGGGACTTGGCATGGTGACTGAGTTACAGGAGGAAAAGTTTGCTTCCAAAAGCTGAAGTAGACATTCATAATCTGTTTTCTAAAACTTCTAAAAAGTTCTTTATATATATCAGGGATATTTTTGAAAGGAGTAACATTCAATCGAATCCCCTCAAAAGGGTTTTCTTCCCATTTATACATTATGTACTCAAGGAAAGGTGTGTGCTTAGTGTTTAATAAAATACAGATGGACAGGTTCATTAAAAACCCAATGAGGTTGGGGCGGTATGACCTGGGCTCTCGCTTACAATGTAAACAACCTATTAATTGATGTAAAGATGTACTGCAACATGAATTTTGTACAATAGAGCTTTCAATTAAATCATGGTCAGTTATATCCATCATTACATATACCACTGTGTATTTATACAGCATTTAATGCTTTCAAGAAAAGGTTTGCAAAACAATCTGGCATCAATCTCAGATATTTTGTCTGTCAACAATATCTGTATTGCTTCTATCGTAAACACTGACCATACCAAAGGGTTTGTTTGGGGTTGTTAGGTTTTTATGCCTACGTAAGGTGATTTCACTCATATTACAGTGTGCCAGCCATATGGGTGAAGGACACCCAGCCTGAATGACATTGGCCACACGCAAGGCTCCACAGCGCATTGACAGGACAATAAACTGTGCACCAGAAAAACTTGGATTGCTGATACTTTTGAGCTAAAAGAGCACCTTGACACAGAAAGATCCCACACAACCACTTGTATAAAAGGAACCTTCACTTATTTGTTATACATTTTATATATTTTATAATTTCATAATAATCTTTATTTATATATCATTATCAAAGACATGAGTCGCCTGAAACACAAACACAAAATTATGCTCTTCTTGAGATAGTATTTTCCTAAATAGGTTTGTGGCATGATGGCTAACATCCACGACAGGCTCCATTATTTTTTCTCAAGTTGGTTTTAATAATCCTCTCAACAGGCATCTTTGTCAAAATTCCAAAATTCTGGTCTTATTAAACTTCTGTGGTGTTTTATTTTTCAAAATTACATTTGCACAAAAAGTAAAACGATTAGCAGTAACAACACATACATTTATCACAGGTAAAAACAGGTAAATTTTATTAAGTTAACGCTGACGAGCAGCAGCGGTATCTGATGCATCACTCAGACATCTCTCTAATCTCTATATTTTCTACTATATTTGCACGTAACCGAGAGAGGGTTTAAATTAGTATTAGTTAGCCTCCTCAAGTAAAGGATAAAATTCTAGCCTTACCTCCTGGAGAATTTTGTCTTTCTCCTGCTTTATTTGTAATTCCATTTCTTCATAAAGTTTGTGGACTTCTTCGTCGTGAGCTGTACCTTTACTGAAACCAGAAGAAAAACAAACAAACTCACTCAAAATGAAGAACTTGAAATAAAAATGATATTTGTTTGATCCTTAGGTTTCATTATGTTTACATGTCATATTGACCATGAAATAGTGCTGAAGTAAGGAATGAAGAGGACTTTTCTAGTTTTATACATTGCCAGTGGTTGTAAGTCTGTGGTCAGATATGGTGTGATAGCTATTATTAACAGTATCTATTTCAAAGTATTATCTCTAAGTTCCAGTTGAGTGTTAGACACACATTGATCGGATCCCGAAGTGCTTGGCAGGTAAAAAAAAAAAACGGGAAATAATTCTGATGACTCACTTTATACTTTGTCAATAGTGGGCATTAAAGTATATCTACTTGTAGAAGTAAGTAGAGAACTCAGACACATTGTAATGGATAACAGCTTCTAGGTTTATTAGCATTTCGGTCTAGATCCTAACACGGTTAGGATCTAGGAACACAGACACGTTAGGAACACAGACATATGCTTGAAAACGGTCTTAGTATCTAGACCGAAACGTTGCGCGCTAATAAACCTAGAAGTTGTTATCCATAACAATGTTTCTGTGTTCTATACCTACCAGCTTCTAAATGCCTCTCAAAGAAGTTAGAAGTTAGAAGTTACATGTTTAACTCTCCAGAGACATCCCAGAATAAAGGTGTCATGATTGTCAAAACCAGTTTTAATTAGTTTATATAACACCAATCAAACCAGTGTGATCAATCAGAGCCACCAACATTACTGTGCAAAGTGATCAGAAAAGGAAAAAGTTAAGTCCATGTCTGAAACTGTTTCCATCACAGGACAGCATGCCAGCCCAATATGCGGAGGCACCCAGTCAGCGACAAAAACATCACAGGGCGAGGAAAATACTCCAAACAGGACGTGGCAAAAACTGAATTCCTGATGCGCATAAGCTCAGGTACCAACAGGGCATAGGAAACACGCACCCAACCATTGGTTTTTATAAAAGGAAGGCAATGTCTAAGCTTACAAAGATCAGTTATCCTAATGCTTCAACTATTTCACTTCCTCTGAGTGTGTTAAGTCGAATAAATAACATGAAATTAGATCGTCAGCAAATTTGGGAAAGGGTGTAATCCAATTATAAATAAGTAATTTATTATTATAGCCTACTGTATAACTTATTAATTATCCTCTGTGCCTGAGATTTAACAAGTTAGACTGACCGAAAGTCTTATTGTTGCAAAAACCTCAGGGGGTGAAAGGGTTGAAGAATTAGGGTAGACTGTTTTAAAGCAGTACTGCTGAAGAATGGAATGGCTTCTATAAACAGTTGCTGATTAAATTTTAACAGAATATTTACAAGAGAGCTAATTCTGTATAACTTGCCCAAGTACATATTTAAAATCTGGGTTTCAATACCCCTTATTTTAGAAAATAAACTTGAGCAACAAGGGAACTGGTAGAGTTGGTATAGAGGTAAAGTTTAACATAACGCAGTGTGGATTTAAACTGTGAAAGTTAGTGTGAATACATCTAGAATCTAAAAATTTACACCTTAATAAAGCAGGTGAAAAATTTGTAAAACTTACAGAAAACTTAGATCCTTTCTTGGAATTCAAGGTATGTCAAACCAATCAGTAGGTTCTTATACGTAATAGTTTATGGGTGAATTAATAAAGACTGCCAGTAACGTGGATGGTCTGTACATTAATGAAACGCTCATACAAATACATATATGTACATTGTATGTGCTCTGTCCTGTCTGACCTACATGTAGTTCTTAGGCTTAAAAAACATCTTCATAAAGTTCAACAAAAGTTTTACCACTACCAGTAAATGCTTATATGAATGCCTCGATTGGTTATTGATGTTGAACCCTACATGGGTGCAAAAATATGTTGAGTGTCAAAGTTTAAAATGTATTTTCAATGTTGGTCCAATAGAGTTTAATTCTTCATTTTTTAATATTGTTTGTCAACCCTTCCATAGAAACTCCATGGATATATTGTTTCTATTTGTTGCATTAAATAACTAGATAATCTTTAAACAAATATGCTTTTAAAAATATCTACCTGCATCATTTAGATGCACACAAATACCTGTATGAGTTCACTCCAGTTATATTTTATCCGCATATTAATGTTTTACACTCAGATTTTTAGAGTGACTACACAAGAATGTACACAGTGACACGCACTTAGCTGAGTGAACTACAGCAACACAAAGAGACTGGTGAATTTAGATTTATTTAAATAGAAAAGTAAACAATGAAAATAACAAAGGCACAACTAGTGTACATGTACATGTAGATACAGTCTGAATGGATCTTTGCTATCTTTTTATTTGAAAACATGGGAAAGAAGATTAACTAAAGTGCAGTCTGCAAACATCTTTATACAATATGCAGATTATTAAAATGTAATAAAAAGAAGGAATCTCAAAGAAAAGGATTGTTTTCTTATTGCTTAAAACTCACCAATCTGATTGAAACCAGCTCTGAAAGCAAAATTACCTTGCTACCAGAGAGGCAGCTGTGTGATTGGTCAACCATTCTCTGGGGTTCATCTGGTCAACCAATCAACACCCTTGACCAATTTATGTGATAATACCACATAAAAATGATTGCTTTATTTTATTTATTTGTTACAATGTTTTTTGTGAGAAATACGCAGGTATTTATTTCGTTTCACTACAAATGTAATAATATTATTATTTGATACTACAACACTGAGATAATACTAATTACTTAAAATGGAGAACAGCAAAAATAGAAGTAATCCAGCTTCTATAGTCAGTAAGAAGTATAGTATTAAGGGTTAACATTTTTATAACAAATTAGCTATCTTACAATATTGACCAGAATGTGCCCATTCCGACAAGTATATGTTTTAAATAAGATAAGATATGTATGGATTACAACTTCTTGTTTATTTGGGTTGACCTCCAACTTCTAAATGCCTCTAAAACAAGTACCGTATTCGCCTGTGTATAAGACGGGGGTACACAGTGGTCTTGTACACAGTGGTAGATGTTTTTTCTATGATTTGACCTTTGAGTTAGGGGAACGTCTTATACATGAATGCGTCTTGTACATGGACGAATACAGTATATGTTTTCTGAACTAAGGCCTCTTATTGAACATAATTGACAGATTTTCACTTGCAATTAAACAGTATGTGGATGGCTATGGTAAACAGCCATTACATGACACAGTTTAATGGTTTAATCTTAATCATTTGAGGTCCATCACTGGCATAGGTATTAATCTCATTTTGATTTTTTGTTTCAGTTGTTTGATTGGGGTTTTACGCAGTACTAAGGGTAATTTCACTATGTGCCGGGGTGCCTGATCAATTTGTGAAGAAACCCACCCCCAAGGACACTGACAACAAATAAGAAAACCAAAGGCCAAGGACAGGACTTAAAACAGGACTCCAGAGACAATGGCTTCCTGATACCCCTTAACCCAGAGAGCACCAGACCATTTAATTTCATTTCAAATTTGATTTAATGTTGGAATTAAGTACAAAAGAGAAGATTAGCCGTAAGCTATTGATCCGACAGTGAACTGGAAGCTCTTGCCAACTTACTACCTACGATTTAGGTCTTGATAACGACTACAACAATATCAGTATATCGCCCACACAGACCCTCAAGAAGAACCCCAATAAGAATCTTGTTTGAGTGGCGTTTAGAAGCTGGGTACATTACAAAAACATGACGACTGAGATGGATTTTCAACTTATAGATATATTGGCAAGCGACTTTCATGTCATTCTAATGTTACATCGTGTCATTCTAACGTAGCCATAACGTCAGTTTCTAAACAAATTATAGACTGTTCTTTTGCCATTTAAAGTATATTCTGTTGAGATTTGTAATCTTAGCATCTAGATCGAAACGTCGCTTACCAATATATCCAGAAGTTGAAAATCCATCTCAGTCGTCATGTTTCCCAATAAGAATGCCAAAGGCCAAGGACATGACTTAAAACGATCAGGACTCGACAGACAACAGCTTCCTGGCACCTCAGAGAGCACCACTTACCTCAGAGAGCACCAGAGCACTGGAAGTTTTCCCCAGCCACCTGCCATTTGTCTAGACACCGACTACAACAATATAACAATATAACACACACTGCCCCTCAATGAAGGAAATAACCTGGTTGTAATATATCTATTAGCAGGGATATTAATACCTAAAAGACCTACCTTCTAAGAGCAGACTCGAGTGTGCTGAACTCTGACTGTGACTGTTTGATTTCCTTAGACACTCGACTGAGAAAAGCTTCAAAGTTAGACATCAGCTCGGGTTCGTCTTTTCTCAACCTGCCCCACATCCCCTTGATCGTGTTTTCACTGAAAAAAAAGAAAAGGTACTTGTTAACTATCCATACTTTCTCCCGTTAAAACATTGAATGGTAGGATTTTTATCTTACATGACTAGATATTGTATTTGTGTCCTGTCTCAGGGACTATGTGTTTGTTTGATTGGGGTTTTACGCCATACTCAAGGTTATTTCACTTATAGGACGGTGTGCCAGCCCAATCGGTGAAGGAAACCACCGTAAACGAAGCTGGCAACAGGCGAGACAGGAAAAAACATTTACATAACAAACAGAACAGGACATCAAGGACATCAATCGGAATCCTGTGCCCTTTAACTCAGAGAGCACCAGGACACAGAAGGCTCCCACCCAACCACCCGCTGGACTATGTAAGATTAATTTTCATACGTAGGTATGTTACAGAATAGCTGAATGCTGATTTGAAGTCAAGGCTCCCAAATAAGCTTACACCTAAACTATTCAAAATGAAAGTGTTTTACAACACCCCTTGACTTTAACACTAATCAGGAGACAGGCACTCAAACCACTACTACATGTACATGCACTACATGTAGGTCATCTTATCAATAATATACAATGCCACAGGTTATGAGGACATCAACTTATGTGTTAATCATTTCATTTCTCCTAATACAACAAGGTTACTTCACTAATATGATTGATTGATTGGTGTGTAACGTCATTCTCTAGGGTATTTCACTTCGATTGATTGGTGTTTATCGATGTGTTCAGGGGTATTTCACTTATATGATGGCGGTGTATTCCAACAGAAGACGGCGACTCTAACACAACCAACAAAAGTGAAGTCACCTATTAAAGTGTTATCGTTGTTGGAAAAATAATGTTCCTCTAGTGCTAAGTTTGACAGCATGAATATTATCTGGACACATACTGCCCTTAGCTAGAGGGCTATTTTACTTTTTCACAAAGATGGCAGTTTATTCCAATAACCAAATAATGTGACACCACCTACAACTGTTAGATCTTTTGGAAACAAGATGTTCCTCCAGTGCTAAGTTTGACAGCATAGATGTAAGCTTGTAACATACTGCCCCTAGTCAGAGGAATGGCTTACATGATGGTCATGACAGTATTATAATGTCCAAAGGAAACCAGCTGGGACTCCCCAAAACACTGTCAAACATTTGGGGTTTGGAACATAGGTTACGGCCGACTCAATCCCATTATTGATGATAGGACATTAACACAAAAGGGAATGATTGATTGATTTGAGGTTTGTATCATACTTTAGTTTATTTCACTCATATGATGGCGTGCCAGGTGAAGGAAACCACACTGGCAGCAAACAATGAGGACTCAAAATATGAATCCACAACAAATCGGCTTCCTGATGCTCCTTAGCTCAGGGATCACCAGGGCGCAGGAGGCTACCACCAAAATGGTATGTGTGCCCAATGGAGTGAAGAAGTCCACTTGAGCCTTCTTTGTGGAATGGGTACTCATTTAAAAGCATCACCAGGTAAACTACTTACTCGTCAAAGAGATCTTTAGCACCAGTATTAGCCATCATTTCCTTAAAGTGTAGTTCTTCTTCTACGTTGTCTATATCATCTCCTTCATACACTTGTTCTGTGCTTCCGGAGCTTTCCATTGATCCTGAGTTGACTTCCGAAGCGGACAGGCCAAGGAAGCTACCTGCCATTAAAAAGTAATGTTACTATATTTATTTTATTTGAATTATTAATTATTGGTAGAAAATCAGGATTACTTCGCTGTTAAAAGTAGAAGTAAAAAGAGGACTACTGAGGAGAAAAACTTAAAAAAACAAAAATAACAAAAACACTTCATGATTTGAATTTCTATAGCCGTCGGCAGATTCCACCATAACAATATGCCATTGCGAGATAACCTTGGGGAACGTATTTTGAGACCCAGAAAGTCTGTCAACCTATAGAAACCTGCATTGCTCTAATGATGTGACTTATTTGTTCTTAGTATCCCCTC
>JAVFBZ010157385.1:0-18285 GCA_032466195.1 Katharina tunicata | reverse complement strand
ATTATATACGACACACGAGAGTGAGTTTAAATAGCGGGTGACATCGGATTTCGTCTCATTACATGAAAATATGAATAAGCTTGATCTACGGAATTCGCTGCCTGGTTTTCACAGCTTGATATTGACTGGCTTGGCATTTTTTAATTTTTTATTTGACCGACTGATTTTGCGAATGAAAGCTACATAATGCTAATATTTAACCACAAACGTATTTTCAAAAAAATAAATGTAATTCTAGTTTGGAAGCAAAGCTGGCCCAAGTCGACCTCGTGTGTGCTGCTCGGGCGACGCCATTTTGAAATTAAACGGTCTGAAGAACTAAAACAAAGCGGGCATCCTTCTGCTGCTTTGGAAAACTATTTGAAAGTTATTGAAAACCATTTAACAGCATGTTCACAATGTGCATAAAGTAAATCGGTTCGTGCAGTAAAATGTTATCTGCCCCGGAACATCCGCGTATGATGGCCGGAAGATCGAGTCAAGATTCGAACAAGGTCCGCGTATGTTGGCAGGATCGGAGGAAGATGCGGACATCATTGAGATAGGATGGCCGGAGGGTCCAGCCAAACATCCGCAGTTCTGTATCACTCTTGAAGTGGCGGCCGGGAAAAAAATCGGAAATCTTGTATATGTCGGGTAAAGTTTTTATATTTTCTCGTTGATTGTCTCATGCGGGGTCAACAAACGTTAGCACCAACAACAACAGAATGTTTAGCCTTACGTAGGGCCTTGTTACTGGGGGCAAGCCGGGGAAACCAGCAGGATTTTCAAAGCCTAAGGTAGGTCGTTAGTCATGGTTGACTGAATCTTGATTCGCCTTGAGGACAAACACATAGTGATCGATCCCCTGTAGTTCGGCTATTGTTTGATTTATAATCCCATTCCCCATTTACCCCTTTCACTTTTTGTAAGATTGCATACGACTCTAGCGACCTCACTGCCCAACAAAAATTTGTTAGAGTCGCAGATTTACGGTATTCAAGATTGATGCAACAGCTTTTTCTCAGGGGTCTGAAGGGGGTACAACTCTGTTTGATGGCATCAGTACACAGGTCTTTTTGTACATTGCCATATATTTAAATCCATATATAACATTAAAAGGAAGAAAAAAATAGCTACAACAATAGAATGATGATAAAGAAGGACTGTTTGGACAACTGTACTACTTATTCTTCTGGGGTGAATGGAAGAACATTCATCCTTGATTTAATTGCAAAGAAAGCAAAATGTCCCTCCCTACTCCCTTTAATATTGATTACAATAGAAAATAAATGGCGACTGACCTTGGATGAAACATGTTTGTGTTTTTTGATGGAGTCTGGTTTACTGGTTGGATTAGAAGGGGCCCCAAGGCTCTCCGTGAAGTTAGTCGTGGTCCCAATCTTGAGATTACCAGAGGCTCCAGCAGCCGCATGTTCACCGGGTAAATTCACTGGCAGCTGTAACACAAAAACTTACGTATTTAATTTATTGATTGATTAACTAACAATTAACAGCAAAGGCTAACACACAATAAGAAAGTGAACAGTGCTCAGTTTTAAAAAATCTACAGTGCTGAGTACTGACAGCGTGAATGTTCACTGCTCCAGTTAACTATTTCATTCATATTTCAGCTTTCACAGTGCCAGCACAACGGGTTATGAAAATCGCCTGTTTAGAAAACTGACCCCGTTGGCACCACTCAGCCAACTGAGCCACGTCACAGGACATTGACTTCTATACTAGACACATGACATCTTTGAAGCCCAGTAAGCAAATGAAACCAATATATATAAAAAAAAAACAACCACTGGTAAACAATTAAAGTAAGAAACTATCACAAGACAAATAACACAGAGCAAGAAGAATTAATTGGGGCATTTACAGTGTAGGACTTCACAAAGAATCAAGTTCGTGTTGCCTCTTTAGTTGCTCAAGGAGAATTAGGATCACAATGACCTCTGCAATTGCCCTACACAAGCTCTGGGAAAATGGGCGGTACAATACAGAATGGGGTAGAGATCGATTTATGTTTCAAGTCGAGGGCACAAGTATTTGGCTGTGTATCCCACAATAAATAACCACACTAACACAACCAATGATTGATTGATTGGTTGGGGTTTAACGGCTATTTCAGGGTATTTCACTCATATGACGGCGCTGTATTCCAACAGTAGACAGCTAATCTAACACAACCAGAAAATGTGTAGTCACTGTAGTGTTGTCTCTGTTCCATGACGGCATGAATATAATATAATATAATCTGGCAACATACTGCCCTTAGCCAGAGGATACACAACCAATAAAATGTTAAGCATTTTGCCGAATTGGAAAAATAATGTTCCCACAGAAGTATTAGTAAAGGCAGCATTTCAAGAATTTGAACAGACTGCTCTTATCCAGTGGGCAACTGGATGGAGGAAAATAAAGATTTATGGCACAGATAGATCAATGAATACAATAAAAACAGATCAATCCTATGCTATAACTGTAAATATACATGTATACCAAAAATCAAAGCTTTGCTGAATGCAAACAGAAGGATCCAACTATAGAACCTAATCCATTACGAATAATAGAGAATCTGAAACTCCATTAGGCATTTCAGTTGTTGCCTTCCCAAATAAACCTGACATGCAATGCCTCAAGAAACTCACCATTATAAGGACTAAATGGCACACATTGAAACCCAAGTGGTACCTCTAGCCATTACATGCAGCACTGAACAGTGTGGCTTTAATACCAAGACCTAAAGGCAATACTTGCATATATAGGCTCTCTTGACCATACAGTGTACTGTATGATGTAACAAGCATGAGCACAACTCATATTGCTCACAAGGAAGCTTACAGTAAAACACAATTAAGCCTCAAGAACTGGAAGGCAGGTGGACAAAGCCTGCTTGCATTACATAGGTATTATGCACAAGGGGATCTATATACAACACCATCAATAGACACAGTGGGGCTTAACACTTACAAACAGGGGGGCATGAAAACAGTTGCTCTCATTCTTAACTGGATATATAGGGTAAACAAAAGAAGGGTGGCACAACAGTTGTACATATACCTGGGGTGTACCATCTTTACAGGGGAGACACAAAACTGTTTTGCTTACAGTTTTATCTGGCAGGGTGGGGCTACAAATGTTGGGGTGCAGCCATGTGAGAATATTTAAGCAAACTTTTTTGAATGTGTACATTGATTGATTGATTGAGGTGTATTCCAACAGAACACAGCGACTCACAACCAAAATGTGAAGTCATTTAAATTGCTATCGGTGTTTGCAAGATAATGTTCCTCCAGTGCTCAGTATGACAGCAGGAATATAATCTGGAAGCATACTGCTCATAGTTAGAGGGCTTGAGTGTATACAAAAATAGAAGGTAGTTACTGCAGTGATTGCATAGTTATCAGGTTTATGATACATTTTGAAACCTGGTCAGATTGGTCACTTTAACATCTTAAATGAATGGGTAATGGGGCATGTTGCAGAGTTCTGTATCGTTATTAGTCTACTACTGGGTAATTTAAATTTTTGGCACTTATTGGTTTTAACTTTTTCAATTAAGTTTCAATTCTGTTTGAAAAATTGAACTTTCTGAGATATTTTATGTATCAAAAATGCGCACCTCGCGCATTAGTAACATGTAAAAGCTAATTTTATTTGTCAACGAAGGTAGCAAAATGGCGGCCAAATTCAAAAATTTCTAGCAATCACTCAACTTTTGTTTTGAAATTACTGCCGCATAGCAAGTTTTTCACAATAAGAAGTTACGTCAATTATAATATTTGGATAAAAACTACACCAAGCATTGGAGACAATGCATAATAAGTATCGAATAAGACGGTAAGTTCCAGATTTGTTCTCCGCATTGCCCTGTACGATGCGAAATTACAATGTTTTAGCATGGCAGAGTTCTGTAGCTATGCTCGTATAACCAGCGTTTTGTCTATACTCGTACCTCAGCCAGCCTAACCGCTGGTTGAAAAGGCAGATAATGCCATGTATTGCTGCCAGAGGGCTACTAGAGCTAGTTGATAAAAAAAGCCAATGAAAGTCGATCTTTCGACTGATCTGTTGTTGTTGTTTTGTCACCCTGTGGTACAAGTGGCAACGCCTCATAGCAAAGTGATTTGCCGCTACCAGTTGCAACACACACCAAGCAGTCCTTTTTCTTCAATGCTACATTATGTAGAACTTTCCTTTGAAATATTTTCGACTCTGGTGTGCCAAAGAATCTCTCAATTGAAGTCATAGTGTTTTCGTCTAAACTTTGCTCAGACATTTTACAATCAACTGTGCTCACGTGACCAGATCAGCCAATAGAAGTTTGTGTGATGCTCGACCTAGCTCCGGGAATCTCTGTCATCTGATTGGATAACATCGTTCCAGGCAATACACAGATTTCGGCTCCTTTTCAACCAGCAGAAAGGCTGGCTGAGGTACGAGCATAAACAAAATGCTGGTTATACAAGCGTATTCTGTAGCTAGTTGCAGTGTAATAAACATGGGGAAAAATTTTAACCTGTATTTTGATAATTAATAATTGTATTAATAAAATAAATAAAATTAAAATTGATTGAATGTGTTGATTTTCTTTTTTTCACAAATCTTAAATGGACAAAAACTTTGCATAAAAACTAATGTGGTAATTTTAAGCTCTTCTTACACAATGAACCATTCAAACAAGACATTCCTCCTCGTATACACTGTACATTTTTTTACATATTTGATTGGTGTTTAACGCTGAATTCAGTAGTATTAAACTTTAATATATGACGACTTTGTGTTGGCCCGTCTATTATGGAAAACCAAGACGAAACCTCGCAAAAATGACCCCACAATCTCTGCAACCATATATTGTACATTAAATCCAGAAGTGGGGATTCCACAATAACTACTGAAATGGAGAATGGACATGTTGCTTAGCCCCTCCAAATTATTATATGTCTTGAATTTTAAATTATACAATATGACCATGACTAATTGTGGCAGCTTTGATAAATATAATAAGATTATCATACATCTTACCAAATTTGTAAGGACATACTCTAACAATGGTAATCAAAATGAAATCATTGGAATACTTCACATTTCTGTGACAATAAATAATGCTACAACTTGAAAGCATCTTGTATTCTTATTGATTGTTTCAGGATTTGTGTGTTTGGTTGATTGGGTTAACTTAATGTCGTACCTTAGTTTAACCCATGCAAAGAATCAACCAAATAACCATAATTATGCAACTTAAAATGATGATGTACAAATATTAAAACACAATGACGCAATGGAATTTACCTAAAAACATGACAATTTTTATAACAGAAGAGGGAATAAACATTGACCCTTGTGAAAATTTCCAATAAATGTCATTACCTTGACTAACTGAACCATTCTCTGTTCGAAGATGAAATCCAAGGTCACACCTCTAAACCTACACAAGAATACTATGTACCAACTATTGACTTACAGCTATATTTGATATAACCTCCTTCTTCACCCTTTTAAATCTAAAATGAAACCAATATCTAGCAGCACTGATACAAGGCCATCTGCGTCAACACCATACATGGTAGTGTTGAGTCATCTGTCATGAGCTGACGTGGGAAGCATATTAACAGGTGTGTGACGCTTAGGGAAGGCTGACAGTTAACACATGTCTCCCAGATTGTTGTACAAAGCAGGGAAAGAGATTCATGATTATTATTATTTTAACACAAAGAATTAACAATAATTGAGACAGATGCACAATTTTCAAAGAAATTCAGTGTCCTAACATTTTTGATTAGAATCTAAAAAAGAATAATAAATATCAATGTTATTTTTTTCATAAATAAATGAACTATAAATAAATGATAAGTAATATATACTAAAAATTATTTCATTTGTATGACAGGCAACATGCCAACCAAGAAATAAAGACACAAGACAAGCACAGAGAAAGGAACCACAGCAGATGGGCTTCCAAATGCACTGCAGCCCAGAGACCTCCAGTGAACTGGAAGCATCAACCAACCACCCACCATCTTCTTATGAAACACTTAGGTCAGCCATGCTGGCATTTTAAAGCAACTATTGTTTCCTTCAACAACTTGCCAATACAGGGAAACAAAAAACAAACATTAATAAATCTGATTCACATACATGGACGCAAAGAGAATAAATCCAAGTAACCCAGCTGAAATACTTTTTTTCTTCTTTCTGAAACTTAATAATCTGGTAAAATCATGCTATGGAATACACAAACCGAATGGCAATCTGCAATTCATTTTCCTTTTTATTGTTAATTTTTTTTTTTTCAAATGAAATATTGCAGACCATGTTTTATCTATACCACTATTCTCAGTGCCATGACAGATGTACAATTGGAAAGAAAAGTCCAAAATATCTTGTCAGCTGTTTATTCTCGAATTTGTCCTGAAAGCTGTGTGAAACGCTGAGTTTAAATAAGGGCAAAATTTTCAGGGTAAAATTGTATCTGCTTCAAATTCCCAACTGTTAACACTTACACCTCCAGCCTTCAACAGCTTTCTCCTGAAATCCTCAGTGGGGTTTTGAAATGTGAGTTTCTCACATCGTATATGGTTGACTGGTGGGTCATCTAGGTGCAGAAACAAGTCATAATTGAAGTCAATTTTCTTGGGTTCTTCCTTGTTTCTGAAGTGTATTTCTATAGGCAGAATGAACCCAGCATATCCTGATTGGGACACCTCATACGGCGGTTCCTTCAAAGCTGAAACAAAGAAAGAAAAGATGACACATTATTTAATTATCATTTACATTTTATTCGTTCTGGTTGCTTTGCATGGTATTACGTATATTTATGCCATCACACTGGCACAGGGAATTGACTCATTAAAACCGATACATCGTCTCATCTTCTAGATGAATTGTCATATACATATGGTTATTTCGCTCACATGTCAGCTATATTAGACTAGTTTGTCTTGCGACTGGACTTCTCATGCCACCAGGGTAGACCTACAATATGCACTGTTATTGACCACTGTTGTTGATCTGGCCTCGCAGCCGTTTGTGAAAAACTCAATATAGGGCATTTTCAGAGAACTACTTTTTTAAACATCAACTGAATGTCAACCACATTAATTTTCAGAGATGAAAAAGATCTTTCCAGCACTCAAAAATATATTTAATTGGTTGAAATCAAACTGGCTGTGTCTGTAGATCGTATTAATCATGCTATTATCAGTTGCAAATTGTATCACCGGTATTTCCTTTGAAAACTACCCTGTGATCCACAAACCAATGCTTAGCTAGTTCCCATAAATACCCAATCAGAGGTTATCAGAGTCACTTCTCCAAACGAACCAAATTTATTTCTCATACTCTACCTTTGTCTGTACATGTACCTCACATCACATGAATGAAGTTAATTACTTGTATGAGATACTTTTAAAGGCCTATTTAGGTTTAGCAAATTAGCATATAAGGACCCTTTTTGATTATGCACCCCTCAAAGTCATTTGAAAAATAAAATCACTGAAGAAACTGGAGAAAGTCAAATTTCCCCTTAACATGCATACCGGTAATAGAAAAAAAGGCCAGGGTAATAAAAAAACAAAGCAAATCAAGCTTGCAATATGAATCAACATATTAAAGCTAATATTTGTACTTTATTTTTTCTGGTCGCTTAATTAGTTTGTAGAAGGAAAAATCTCCCCACCAGAGTAGAGCTACAACAGGTACTGTCTAACGGGAATATTGATATCTGACACAGCTGGTCTGATAACCTAGCAAAACTGCATACTAGGTACCACACTAACCAGTTATTGTTGTTAACATATGATATTGACTATCATTATTGACAGTAGATAGGCTCAAAAATATCTGTGTGGTTAAAAAAAAAAAAATAGAACTACCTGTATAATATCTAAATTGAGATATAATCTACATATACATACAGGTTAAAAGGCCATTTATAACACGAGTGACATATTTTTACCATTGATATTATTGTTTGGAAATGTGCCTTATGGACGTAGACGAATGGGTGAGGGGACATCTCAAGTAATGACAAACATCTCTTGTCCTCTGAGACATTACAGATCCTGTTAGACATGCTGCTTGAGGCAGGTCATTGTTCTCATTATTGATTTTCTTGGAATGTGAATTTGTCACAGCCACAATGTCATGACTGTATAGACCAGTGTTTTAAGCTTTGTGAATGTGGTGTCCATGGTTTCTGTGGCTCATGCAATGCCTAAAAGCCTAATATAAAATCATAGGTTTAGACACAGCTTGGCAGAATGTAAATTTTCGTAGTTATTATTTATTAACTTTTATGGTGGTTTAAGTCATACCCAACGTTATTTTATTTACAAGTCAAGGATGTTGTAGGAAACCAATAGGATACCTTGTAACAAACACATATCAATCCTCATAGCTAACAACTTCCTTCATATACCTTTACAATCAGCCCTGTGAAATACACCTAAGGGAGATCATTGTGCGCATACTTTATCGTCTTGGACACCATGTGGCGTTCGTTCACAACAACAACAACAACAACAAAAAACCCCAGAAATCTCCTTTTAATTCCCAAACCCATGTGAAGGTAGGTACTGAATCTGTGTATTGAAACAACATTAACATTATGTTCAAATATTTTTTCTTTAAATTTCCCCTGGATAATCTGAATCTGACAGCCCTCATATTCTATATTTTTGTCAACATGAATAAAGTCACTTTAAATATAACATAAACTTTTTGTCATTTTGACTTTCATTTGTCGAACCGAATTTCTGCAAGGTATTTTAATGAGAATCTATTTAGTTTAAAACATCTTAGCATTAGCGAAGTAATTAACTAGCGAATCACACATGTTCCCTAACCCCACAAAAATGATTCTGTATTTTTGAAACATGGGTTAATAAAATAAAAGGACACAATGACAATATTGTTAATAATTATATTCAGAATCTACAGTAGAATGATCTTCAATATACTATTGAATATTGTTGAAACAAAAAAAAAATATAACAAAACACTGGCTACATACCAACATGCAACAATTCCAAATCATTAACTAGCATAATAGCAATCGGGATAAATCTAAAGGAAATTGAAAATGAATAAATGTGTCCAAAGAAGATCCAGTTTCTTTCATGTATTTCAAACTCTGATAATGAGAGACCTCACTTTCAAAGACTTGCCTCGATTAAAACATGGCAGTGAAGTGAGTGCACTAAATGTTGTAATACCCCAGGTATAGAAAGTAGGTCAATTTACCTAAAGGAAGTATTGCGAAATGTTTGAGATGAATCAGGTCAGCAGTTTTGTCAGATAAGATCCGGAAGTTAGTCAGTGAATGAATGGTGTAGCATCAGTCAATGTAAATAAGGTGATATTGTTGAATTAGTCATCACAGTTAAGCATTTAGTATTCGTTTTCATATTGATCAGACTGATCAATCTGAAAATCATTCTTTTCTTTTCTTGTATGTTTGATCTGGGCATAATGTTGTTATCACAGATATTTCACTTGTATGGAAGAGTGCATTCGAACAAAAAAAGTGAAGCGATCTCTCTGCTGGAAAAAATGATTTTATTTTAGTTGAATATACTGACAGCATAACAAATAGTTCGAAACATACTGCCCTTAACCGTAGGGCGTGAATAAAATAATAAACCAAGGAAAAAAAGGAAAAAGTAAAATTTCTGAAAAACCAAAAACCTGTTAAATACCCTAAATCCTAAATAAATTTGACCTCAAAGGCAAAAGTTTTAAGTCATTTATTGAATTTATAAATGTGAAGTTAGAACTCAAAGTTATATTTTTCGGTTGTTCCAAGTCTTAACTTCAAGATTGTTTTTCTACACTTGCTAGCCTTTCCTAGCTAAGCATGTAGTTTGTTTAGTGGTAAAGGGGGTCAAACTTGTTGAGGATTTAGGGTTACAAAGGCACGTCTGTTACCCATCATTTTAAAATCTTAATTACTCAAAATTAAGACATTCCTGGGTTAGAAAAACTGTATCACTGTCTTATTTCAGTACACACTGGATTCTTACACTCAGCTGTCTACAGAATATACACAGTCATGTACATGTAACGTCAATAAAGGAGACAACCTGGTTATCCACCTGCGTAATATCATGTAACCATTGACATGTTACCATAGTAACACAAAGTATGGAGCTAATGAATACAGTATATCGTCACTAATACTGATTTCCAGACTACATACAATAAGGGTAAAACTCACAATTTGATGTTATTTCCATTTGATTAGGATTGTTTGTTGTAATTCAGGTTAATGATTAAAATGATAACATAGAAGCCATATGGGTGATGGAAACCAGTCAGCAGTTAATGTCACTGCCATCAAACAATGATGGTCATAGAGTGTTACCGGAAACACATACAGGTCTATCTAGAAACTTGTCTCTGAGAATTGATCTAGAACATGAGATTATTTATCGGCTTTAATTAGTCGATATCCCTGTGCCAGTGTGATTACTCCTTATAAAAATATATATTTAAGCCTAACAAGGTTATTTCACTCAAATGGTGGCTTGATTGACCAATTGACATAGTATTAGCTAGAAATCAAAAACAGGGTGTCTCAAATCATTATTTTCAAAGAAACAGGGTGTCTCATTTGACATTTTTCCTATCTTGCCCATGTTAAATTTGACTGAATTACGGTGTCTCAAATAGATTCCAGGGTGTCTCAAAGACACTGAGAACCCCCTCTGGCTAACACTATGCCAATTGGTAAAGGAAACTTAGTTTAACTAGCCTTCTGCGATACTGGCAAAAGACAAGACTACAGAGTTATTTTAACAGAAAACAAAACGGCACTATAACAAATCGGATACCTGTTGCCCCAGCAGTTCAACACAATACCTCACCCCTAAGACATTGGGCGAGGGAGCCATGAAGTTGAACCAGCAATGAATGTTCATCATCCATGGTCAGTATTTTCATGTAGTTAGAAAGAACTTCCTCATACTCTACTCTAACAATACATTCTAATGACCAGGTTTTGATCTCTTGTGATCTCTCCAGCCACTGGAAAACTTCCCGTATGCACCTCAGGTTGACTAGGGGAGCACAAGCAAGGCTGAACCAATTTCACCATGGCACGGCCTTCCTGAATAGGAGGAGCCTGATGATCTGCTTAAGCAAGTGTCTCTTGTATTACACCTACATGTAACTACTACTGTACTGTGTCTATAACTTTTTTTTTGACTATTGAGATAGTCTGATTGTATTTCAACAGTCAACAACACTATTGTGCTCCTATTGCATTACTATTGTGGGTGAAGTTTTGTTAAACTTAATCACAGGAAATTGAATCTTCAAAATAAACATTAATGCAATAAACAATTAGCGATTATGTCAGTGAGTTTCAACAGCCCTGAACCAAAGACTCTAAGTTAATAATTAGTCTTGTTTAACTTTGTGTATGTTATCTATTATATTTAAATGCTCCATATGATAGTATTGAGACAAAAATGGTTGCTCTACCCGGGACAAACAATTACATGTATTTCAAGAAACAGGTAACTATTCAAATTATCAATAGTTAGTACAACTATTGACTTCAATAAAATAAAATAAAATTTAATAGTTGACTATTACAGCCGCAACTAAATACAATTAAATCAATAGTTTGATGTATTGTTAAACTCCTACTAACTACATTACAGGATTTATGAACCAATTATAAAATATGATTTCTCTGTTGACTACATGTAAGTAATTATTTTAAAGACATAACTACTCTTCTTACAGTTCTATCATACAATATGATTCATGTTGCATTTATATACATGTTGTAAAACATATTTACTTTTTGTTCTTTCATATAAGGATTTTATGCAAACCATGTGGTTGAACATATTTCACTTATATGGCAATATGGCAGTCACCCTCACATGACTGTGTAACAATGGAATCACTTGTATTATTGTGCAATTATAATTAAATTTACACAAATAAATAACTAAATAAATTAGGTTTTCACAGAAACCATCTGTCCTATCAACAACTTCCATACTCTTTCGCTCTTTAAAACTATACTTTAATACTATTATGTTAAACTTACTTCTCTTAGGCTTGGGGAAGCTTTCATGAAGATGGAATACTACTCTGTCGACAAAATGCTGTATATTGCTTCCATTGGGCCCACGCACAAACACTACCCAGTCATGGGTAAATCCTTCTGATGTTTTCTTCTTGCGGACTGTGGCGTGGTGTCCTAATTCAATCTTTACCTGAACACAGGGACTCTGAGAGAAAATAAATCCATTAAGTAAAATAAACACCTGTTTTGCATATTTGATTATATTGTATGAATTGACAGTTCTTTTTTAACTAAACCATGTTTGCCTAGATTCAAATGTCCAATGGGGAGCAGGGATCAGACTACAACATTCAAGAAAACATGTCGCAGTCAAATGTGAACTGTCAGCTGGTGAGAATAATATTAAAGCAACATACATCTCCTTTGAATGGCAAAAGAACTCTTTACTTGAGGATTTGGGAGTGGATGGTTTAGTGGCTTTTATGTCATCTACATGTCTACGTGGCCAGTTGCATCACATTACAAGGTCTAGATCACAGAATCCAGAGCTCAATAAACCAAAGGTTTAAGCTTTGAAAACATAGCCACCATTTTTATTATCAATTGCCTTCATGTGACAAGAGTTTTGCTCACCCTCTTATAAGTTATAGGTCCAAAACATGATCAACTCTCTTCCAGTTACGTACTGCATGCAAAATTAATATACTTGAAACCACAGATTAAGGAGTGAACACCATGTTTAGAACATTTATAAGCTAAGGTGACAGATTAACCCACCCACAAAGTGAGTCTAGTGCCAGAATTTTTTTATATTTATACAATGTAGGACAGAGTGATAGTGGGTTAGAATCAGCAAATTGTTGCTTCCACAAAGTGAGTCTAGTGCCAGAAATGTCTCTCCTGCTTTATTTAGGATTTTTTTTATATTTATACAATGTAGGACAGAGTGATAGTGGGTTAGAATCAGCAAATTGTCGCTTCCACAAAGTGAGTCTAGTGCCAGAAATGTCTCTCCTGCTTTATTTAGGAATTTTTTATATTTATACAATGTAGGACAGAGTGATAGTGGGTTAGAATCAGCAAATTGTTGCCGCTCCCCTTCATTGGAAAACCGGCCCACATAAAACCAACGAAATGACAAAAACTGAATTTTCCATACCTCCGAAGTAAAGATTATGCTAAATATATACAGGAATCAGGATTTAAAACTACTCACACTTTTTAGGCCAAAACAACATAGTTGCCGCCAATATGAATTTTCATTAAACATCAACAACAGCGATTGTAAAAAAAGATGGAATATTTTCTTTAATCAAGCGATTTGACGAACTAATATGGGCTAAAATGGAAGAGATATGGGACATAAATCTTCACAGACAGTAAGTGTGATTTACTTGCAAGTGTCATATTTTTTTTTTTAAATCCTACAAACTTAATCCTATTCGTTCTGTATGGCTAACCTATTGTCACTCTCTGTCCTACAATAAACATCAAAATTTATTAAATATCACAGGAGAGATACTTCTGAAAGTGACATCTTGACTCTCACACAGCTTGCGTTACAGGATGGGCGAAAAAGCATTCAAACAGCAATTAGATACAATATTTTGGATATACCGTAATTGGTTGATCATTTTAACTAGATTATTCCAGTGAATTCAGTTTTAAAAAGTACACTTTTATTTTATTTTTTAGCTACTTGAAATCTCTAATGTTGCCAGGCAAATCCATCTCGCAGATACTGAATGAAGAAACTCACCATTTGAAATATGGTTCTGTTTATTGGTTTATATACATGTAGAGTCCAGTTTACAAGGCAACATTAGGATACATGTTAGCTCACGGAATGGTAAGAGCTCCGGCGAGCTGGTCGTAGAAATCAGAACTTTTTCTCGGCCTGTGGGTCAAACTGCCAATGTAGACAGAGTTTTCATTTGTTTAACATTCAGAACATAATTTACTCCAAAACTGAATACTGTGCATTTAAAACCATATGAAATTCGCTCGATTACCATATATTTTCTTACGTGTTCATTGTCAATACAAAAAATGTACAGCATGTAAAATGTACCATTTTGATACATATTCATACACCTAACACGGCCGAGCTAAGTGATGACAGCGAAATAACTAGAAATCATGCGAGGTTTTGCCGATTGATCTTGAACAGCTGGCGAAAGCCTAGGAGACAGATTAGACCGCCCACAAAGTGAGATCATGACACGCCCACAGCTTGATTTTAGTGCAAAATCCTTTGACAAGACGACATTTCAAAAGTTAGTTGGTTATAGTGGGTTACGAAACGGCCCTCGTACAGCAAAACTATGGAATATTTTGGATACTGTTGTCGCTTGCCGAGGGTAATAGATTAATTGTGTCAGGTAAGTCTTCAAAAATAGGTTTTTGTTTTGTTTTCTTGCTATTTGAAGGCCCTTAAGTTGCCAGGACAAATCCATCCCGCACATACTGTATTACTTTTCAGGCGCACAACTGAATTCTAGGACTAGATACATGTACATGTATGAAACTTGTGTGTACATATTGTATACGAAATGGCTAACTTGAATGCGAAACCTCTAAACAAATGTCTACAGTGGACATCCTCGAAGTTATAAAAAAAAGGCCACAGATGTCTAAGATGTCATATTCACAAGGACACAGTTAAATCTTGAATTGAAGTTTAATGTACTTCGATTCGGAATCGTACTGTCAGCAAAAGGTACGAGTCTTGAAAAGGGAAAATTCCGAGACGCTTTCGACAGTGTTAAAGATGATAAAAGGGAGTTTCAGAGCTTAGATTTTACATACCTGTGTCGACATTGATACAGATGCCACCAGTCTTTAAAATACCTCTCTCCTTCAATATCTGGAGAGATAGAAAAGGAGAAATTTACTGTTAACCGTCTCTAGCATTAATCAAACGACTAGACCAATTTTCCATTACGGAAGATATTGTCACGCATGCGTTTCTTCACAGTCGCCACTAAGGCTTGAGGCTCTCTAGTGCGGGATATCGACACGCGATTTAGCAAGACATGTGAATTTATATTTCGCGTTGAAGTCTATTTCTTCTGAAGGACTTAAACCTAATCAGAAAATGGACCTTGTCATTTATACATTAAAATATGGTTTGAATACTTTTAATTAGCTTTTTGACATGCGATTAATGACTTTTTTTTTAAACCTGTGTACATGACTTTATTAAAGTATCCAGTGTGTTGACCTTTGGCTTACAGTGTACCTTTATTATCATGTTAAAAAGAATACTTTTGGCAATGGACATATTGAGCCTTTATTGTAAAATATCTGGAAAAACATGCAGGTATCATGTCAGACAAATATGTGTTTATTTTGGATTTGAACAAACTCACAAAAACCCTCTACAACCTCAAGGCTAATGAACGTTCGTCTATCTTTCTTTCATTTGCGTCACACAGTAAAATCAAAAGCTTTCTTATCATGTAACAATTGATAATTTGTCAAAATACATTTCCATGTACAGCGTTGAATGTCGAGAATAATTTATTAAAATAAATTTACAACGAGAATTAAGGTTTAGTTGGGAAAAGTTTTATTTATTAAAATTTGATAGGGGTTTATATATATAATTGCATTTTCTGATATGTGATTTGCATGTACTTTGTGAAGTAATAATTTCTAAAATTCGGTAGTTAAATAAACTTTCGTTGAATGACATCCTGATTTAAGGCTACAACATGCATGTCTTATCGTGCCTGAAAGGGATTCCCTTCGCCACGCCCTCCTTTCACGCGTGTTCCCTCTGATCTATTAATAGACGAGAAAACACCCAGCGATTTGTGAACGTGTGTACGTGGCTACGTGACGTCACACCAGTTAAGCCATTTTGCTGCGACAAGGAAGCCGCAAAACTAGCGAAAAACGACTTTTTGAAGTTTGACAATTTAAATTCTGCTTCCGGATTCAATCCAGGATATATATTAGCTAGAATTTGTTTATTGAAAGGGTGAGTTACGCTTGAGTAAACTTAAAAAAAGGTTTGTGTTTCATTGGTCTGCGAATTCGGAGTCCCTAAACTTTGTCTGCCAGAAAGTCAGTGATGCCCCTCGTATAAAGCGATCTGACATGCTGTTCGAGTGAATTCTGGTGCTGAAGTTTAGAATGTGCAATTCCAACAAATAAATATAAAGTTGTTATTAATCGCATCTACACACAGAATACCAAACATAGTGATAATTTATTTGGTGTTTGACAATTGGATTTAAAAGACACCTGAAAAGATTAAGCTGAGGCATACAGGATAAGTTGTGGACAGCCATTAACTAGCCGACATCAACAAAAATCCAGCAATTAGTTAAATCATATGGACTGACCTGAAGAAGTGTACCTCCATGATTGTAAACATCTCTATAAACGTTCAAATACAATGTCTCAAAAAAACATATGTCAACGATAATGCTAAACCTTACCTTCTAACTTTGGTTCAGTAAAACCCCAATCAAACAAATCATTATTACAAAGTTTAGTCTCTCATGAATGGAATACCCTTTGTCCGAAATGTTAAACACAAATAAAAAAACATTCGGCGTAATCACTATTTTTCTTATAGAGTTTAAACAACGTGGATTTATGTTCAGGTGATTTTTATGGATGTTAAAAACAAGTGACTTTACAAGGTTTTATATGGATATCCATTACATCACATCACTGATATGTGACAAAATTAAAGAAAAGACACCCAAATAATGTTGGTTGATTCACTTAATACTCCAGCCTCTCGTTTAGTTAATGGTTGGAAGTCCAGGGGGCAGATAGCTGTTGGAATATCCTAATTGGGGCCTTTTACTGCATAGGCACTCAGACATGAGACTTAAGACTCAAAGGTGTGCTAGGGTTACACGAGTCTCGAACATTTCTTGCAGGTGGTTGGGTGGGAGCCTTCTGTGTCCTGGTGCTCTCTGAGCTAAGGGGCATTAGGAAGCCGAATTGTTGTGTTGCCCTGTTTTTTGTCTTGCAAATGTATGGTGACGTCTTGTGGGATTCAAGTGTCATTAGTTTCCTCAATTGGACTGGCACATGAGTGAAATAACATTACGTATGGCGTAAACCCCAATTAAACTTTTCCTAGTTGTCCTATAACACAGTTTTTCTCTGGGACCTCAACTGTTCAAGATGTATCTGAATGCCCTAAGTGTAAGCCTTAAAGGGGCTGGTGTTAAGGAGAAATTGAAGCCCTGAGCGTTTAGTTAATTTTACTTTTATTTGTCATGCAAATCTACTAAAGTTTGACATAATTGTCTGTTGTAGGCAGCCCTGCTGGTAGAGTTGTCACAATGATGGAAGAAGCTGAGGAAAACCCTGAAGTTCTCCACTCAGAGATTCCTAATATTGCTTCTCAGTTACAGGAGGCAGCTCAGACTAATGTACTACCAGGTATTAATAAAAACTTTTAATCATTTTTGGAATGAAGATTCAGCATCGCAAATAGAGGGTTTTGGTTTGATCACGAAAAGTCCCCATCCATGGCAAACCTCGCCTCATTTATCTGACAGCAGCTGTAAGAAAAGGTTTTGTATATGAAAGCGTCTGATACATGAGCGTATGTGATGGTCAATAACTAAAGATTTTACACTTACATGTAGTTTGCAGGCAAGGCTGTCTACAGAAAGATCTTGTTTGAAATTTTTAGTTAAAGATAGATTTTGAAGAGGAGCAAAAAAAATCTGTATGTAGCTGTGTGTAGAATTAGGAGTGAAGATTAGAACTAGGATATTGTTGTTTTTAAGAAATGAATCTTTTTTTTCCAATCCAGGCTTTATTATCAGTAATTTGTTAAAAGTTTATATTTTCATAGGTTTTGTTTTTTTGTCGTATATTTATGGTTGACGGAAGTCTCAAGGGCATCAGAAACCCACTGAGTCGTCGTGTTATGTTTGAAATCCTGTACTCCATACCCTGTGTTTTCTTTACCAGTTATTCGGGCATGCCGTTATGTTGAATAACCTTGACTACAACATTAAAACGTAATCAAACAAACAAACATTATTTAAAGTCACATACCCACCCAAAATTAGGATTTTTCAACTACCCTAAATGCTCGACAAATTCGACCCCCTTTACAACTTATAAAATTACATTTTATGCAAAGAGTAAGAAGTGTAGACATGCAATTTGAATTTTTTTGTTGAAGTTCAGACATTAAATTACCAGAAAATGTAAATTTTAGTTCCAAATTCACACTTAAACATTCAATAAATTACTTAAAGTCTGTGCCC
>JAVFBZ010157384.1:0-31996 GCA_032466195.1 Katharina tunicata | reverse complement strand
TCCGTCAATTCTTCTGTCATGGCTGTCAATTCTTCTGTCATGGCTGCCTATTCTTGTGTCAGGGTTGCCAATTCTTCTGTCATGGCTGTCAATTCTTCTGTCATGGCTGTCAATTCTTCTGTCATAACTGTCAATTCTTCTGTCAGGGTTGCCAATTCTTCTGTCATGGCTGTCAATTCTTCTGTCATGTCTGTCAATTCTTCTGCCAGATCTGTCATTTATTCTATCAGGGTTGTCAATTCTAGGATCAGGGCCGTCAATTCTTCTGTCATGGATGTCAATTCTTCTGTCATGGCTGTCAATTCTTCTGTCAGGTCTGTCAATTCTTCTGTCATGGCTGTCAATTCTTCTGTCATGGCTGTCAAGTCTTCTGTCATGGCTGTCAATTCTTCTGTCAGGGTTGCCAATTCTTCTGT
This sequence comes from Katharina tunicata, assembly GCA_032466195.1. Taxonomy (NCBI): domain Eukaryota; kingdom Metazoa; phylum Mollusca; class Polyplacophora; order Chitonida; family Mopaliidae; genus Katharina; species Katharina tunicata. The sequence continues at coordinate 31,580 of JAVFBZ010157384.1, read as the reverse complement.
CATGGCTGTCAATTCTTCTGTAATGACTGTCAATTATTCTGTCATGTCTGTCAATTATTCTGTCAGATCTGTCATTTATTCTATCAGGGTTGTCAATTCTTGGATCAGAGCCGTCAATTCGTCTGTCATGGCCGCCAATTCTTCTGTAAATGCTGTCAATTATTCTGTCAGGTTATTCTGTCAGAGCTGCCAATTCTTCTATAAGGGCTATTAATTCTTCTGCCATGGCTGTCAATTATTCTGTCAGAGCTGGCATTTGTTATATTAGGTGTGTCAATTATTGAATCAGGGCCGTCAATTATTGTGTGAGTGCTGCCAATTCTTCTGTCATGGCTGTCAATTCTTCTATCAAAGCTGCCAATTCTTCTGTCATGACTGTCAATCCTTCTGTCAGGGATGCCAATTCTTTTGCCATGGCTGTCAATTCTTCTGTCGGGGCTGCCAATTATTCTGTCATGGCGATCAGGGCCGTCAATTCGTCTGTCATGGCTGCCAATTCTTCTGTAAAAGCTGTTAAATATTCTGTCAGGTTATTCTGTCACGGCTGCCAATTCTTCTATAAGGGCTATTAATTCTTCTGTCATGGCTGTCAATTCTTCTGTCAGAGCTGTCATTTCTTCTACCAGGGCTGTCAATTCTTCTGCCATGGCGGCCAATTCTTCTGTCATGACTGTCAATTCTTCTGTCAGGGTTGCCAATTCTTCTGTCATGGCGGCCAATTCTTGTGTCAGTGCTGTCAATTCTTCTGTCAAGGCTGCCAATTCTTCTGTCAGGGCTGCCATTTCTTCTGCCAGGGCTGCCGTTTATTTTGCCAGGGCTGTCAATTATTCTACCTTGTGAAATGAACTGAGCCGGAAATGTGGTGACACCAAACAAACAAATATTAGAAAAAGGACGACTCAAGACAAATAGTTAGCGGGCTGTCTAATATATTCAGTGTTGCAAAACGATTACATGTAAACCTATAGATGTACCTTCAACTGTTAATTCATAGTGCAAATAGCTAAAAGTAGATTATATAGCAAGGAAAAAATTAGGTCTTAAAAAAAAACAAAGATTGGATGTCTTCGAAAACTTTTGTCTTTGCCAAATAATGATTTAATTTATTTTTAATTAAGACTTTTGGAAGAGTTAAGCTGAGTATCATGTATACATGTATCTAAAAAGGCATTCTTATAATTAACGTCAAGAAACGTTATGAGGGAGTAATACATGTGGAAGGGGTTTCACTCATATGAAAATAAAGTATCTTCTGAGCCGTGGGATAATCCATCACAGGTTAATCCCTTTCTTCGATAACCTGAGAACCTCTCAACATCTCATGTTTTTATTGAGGCCCTAATGGATGCCTAAGAAGACTAACCCTCTTTGAGATTAGGGAACTGTCCTTTGTTATCTCGTATAGAGTGGTTATAAACAAATTTTGATGGTCTGTGGCATTGATTAAGAAAAGGTAAGTATTCTAAGAATCCAGTTAGAAACCAAAATTATAACCTTGGGGTTTACAATTAACGTACTGAATGATAAGGATTACATTTATCCAGCTTTGTATTAACTTAGACTGGAAGCAGAATGTACGCTTAAGAGTATTTACAGTATTCTCCCATCAACATCGATAAACATTCACGTAAGATGACTTTGTGATAGAGATTGTACTTCACAAAGCCAGTATCACTTTCTAAAACTGACGCTAGCGATGAAAGAATTCTGAGATAGTTTTCCGCGCTATAGAAGAGAGATTACCCGCAATTTAAGACAATAGGAAATGTTAGGATCCTATTGCAAGGAGTTGATTGATCGTAACAAGATGAAGAGCCCCTTTGGGTCTCTGCTAAGATCTTTACACGGCCAACGAGGTGAACACAATGATTAGGCGACTCTTTTATCACATTAAATATTTACAAGAAATGCTGTAATCGGTATTTGTTGATGCACAGAATTGAAGAAGTGTATCCGGTTTTAAACTAAAACCGAAATCTGTCCCTTTTTGAAATATCACTCCACCCAATAAATGATACATTTTGCTTTGGCGTTGTATATACAAACTAATGGAAAGGCTTATTTCTAAGATATTGGATATAATCCTTGATTCGAACTGTACTTATATGTCCTTAATTCATTTATGAAGCCATCATAAATGTAAACGTATATATGTGACCCGTATACTGCAGTGGAAGAAGTATAAGTGTGTAATTCAAAAAGAAAACGCAGATAATTACACTTCCACTTAATGTGGTAACTGGGATTTTCATTAAGTAATTTTCGCCAAAAACGACATCTTTGAAAGATATTTAAAACTGTATTTATAATATCAACGACATCAAAATATATGTATATTTTTTCTACAAGAATACACAAAAAATACAAGTGATATCCCAAACCAAACGACCAGTTCATTTAAAATTTAATTGACAGGTTGGATGGGTGATGACGTAATATTCTATTCATGAAATGTCATGAAAATGTAGCTTTAGGCTAACCTCGCTCTAGTTTACTATAACGTCATTTGAAAGTACGACAGTGGGCGGAGTAAAGCCAATTGACATGTGATGAATATTCATAAGATGGAGTGTACTTAGTGTAACTTTCTTCTCTATTCATTAATCAGAAACACATAAGTATTGTTTATGGGCTGAACAGGCCTTTGTCTTAGGATAATAAAAGAAGAGCTTTGTGTACATGCATTGTCCACAAAAGTGTGAATAATGAACAAAAAATAAATTGTTTGCTTTTGTTTTTGCTGACAAAGATAACGCTTAAAGGCTTGTCTCTATTCTGTAATATATAGAACAATAAAGTTGTCATCTAATATAATAGACGGCAGAAGATTACCTTATCAAAGCATGTTAAGTGGACATATAACACCACGTGGTGACGTATATGGTATACCTGTCCAAAATGTTACACAGCTCAAATATAACTTTTAGTTAATTTTCCAACTTTAAGTTTCCGTAAAAAGACGAACATATTCTGCCAAAGAGATGTCATGGTTAGTTCACAACGAAAATCAATCGAATTCATAATCGATAGATATTCAGAACACTTCCCTTCGTGAAAAGTTTATATTAAACCGATTATAAAGAAAAAAAAGAAATATTTGAATTCGCAGTTCCTCCTATTTAGATATTTAAACTGAATTTTTAGTACTTTTTAATTCGTGCTATATGTATATATATCCGATTAAAAAAATAATCTACCAAGAAATCTTTACAAAATTGAGAGAGGAAGCATCCACACGATCTCTCAGTTTATATAAATGAAAAATGAATCGCCTTTAAAGGCATCAGTATATGGAAGTCTTAAATTGCGAGATTCCTATCAGGGATATGTGACGATTTTTTTGTTCTGATTCAAATGGTTATAATGACAGTTTTACTTGTACATAAATCAGTTTCATTTTTATTCCGATCTATCGATCTGTCGCGACCTTCCCTTAAGTGATATGTATGCATTGCACATTGCCCAACTCTAATTGTTACTCTGTTTTGGCTTTTTCGAAATATAAATTTACAAAAAAATGCAACCATATTTTCTATAGGATATTGTACTTCCAGCAGTCAACTTGAATCAGCTTGAATCTGTCATTTATAATAGATGCATACATATGTGTAATCAAACATGGTAAATATGGCATAGCATGCAATATGAGAAGGAAAATCCCAGTCTTGAAAACGACAAACAAATTTAGAACATTCTTTAAAATCCTCGAATGATAGCCCTGCGGCTTATCCTACCCAATTCCCTGGGGAGAATTCTTCAGGGAATGAGGCGGTGTTCTGGATCATGTCTCCCGGGGGCCAAACTGGTCCAATACCCACACGTAACAAACACGAACCTGACTTGCGCGTGGTCACGCTAGTGATGTGCCACTGTCCAGTCGACGACAAATATATCTTTACGCGCTACAGCCCTTACTCTGTAGTTTTTAATGCTTTATCTTCGGGTTTTATTATCAAACTGACACGATGATATCTTCTACAATAAAACTAAGAATGTTTATTACATATGTCTTTATATTCATTAAGCGTCATACAGGAGAGTCCAACTGAAAATATAACAAGATGTATCCGACTCTATACGGTATCGCTGACTGGGTGGTACCGGGGAAATCAGAACAAGTCGATTACAAAATATATTTAAATTCTACTTTTAAGAGAAATCGTATCTGTATATGGCTAAGGGTTAAATGGCTTAATGATGATGGGTGTTTTAAAGACCTTATATGGCTTAAATAAATCAGCAACCAAAAGAACCTTTTCTTAATTTTCAGAGTAACCTTTTTAAGCCCTCTTTTTATTCTTTATCTGAACTGTTGACAAAACAAGACTCATTATGTGATTCCACGTCTGTGCAAACATAAGAAAGTGTTACCTTTGCTATTGTTAAGCACTGTTATTATGGCCTATTGACAGTCCAATAAAAGCTCCTATCTGTGGAGATCTTTTAGAGTTGATAGTCTCACGTTTACACGACTTGGATCATCTGATTTACCTGTGGCGTGGACGCTATGTAGTCAATACCGTAATGTATAGACCATGGAATCATGGTCACATCCTGCTTATCTCCTGTGTAATTAGCTTGTCAGGTAAATCACAATAATAGACTTACGGCTTTGTTTTGCAGGTGTTGAAAAGGTCTTCTTTCCCGTTATTATTGTATTGTCAACGACACTCAACAATTCTTCAAAACACATCGCACTGGTGTAATTGCATGATTGCGATCAGAAAATGTACATTTGAAGACTGGTCTATAGGCCCCTGGCTACCAAATGCCCTACAACAACAAATGTAAATCTCCAAAATCTTATAGATTGTCTTTTGTACCAAAACTCTAGGTACAATTAAAGGCATGTGCAGAATTTGACACATACAGCTTGGCAGATCCCGATGGGAAAAAAATACACAAGATATACGCGTAACTAGCTGTCATGAACTGAACAAACACTGCTCTGGATAAATTATTCCGTAGGGTCTTTGCTTGGAATTAAGAACAGATAACATTTTTTGTAACTAATTATTTTTCTACTCAACACCGTCATTAGTGTATCCCTTTTCTAAAGCCTAACGAAGTCTTTGAAAGAGTCTGACACTCCTGATTATGGCAAAAGGTCGACAAATTTAGATCAAAATGAGATTATCGTTCTTCGAAGTTAAACTGCACTTGAACTGTACAGTTTGTACTTCCGAAAAATTGCACGCTGAGACCCTTGGAGGAATCCAATGCAAGACCCTCAGAGTTAGGCACCGAATTGCCAGCAGTAAACGCCGGCCACTTTTTTTTTTTTTAATAAATTTATTCAACAACACATCAAACATTTTACATGATATCCTAAATAAATTACACAATCCCATAAATAAAATATATTATCACAGTTGCAGTAAGATGTTACTAATATACAGCACGAAAAAAACATGTTCTTTCGTTCTCAAATTGGTCTATAAATAAAGTTTATTTTATCCGTATCTGTTACATTATGCTAATTACACGCCAGTGGATGGCAATTAATCGCTTAGTTGGATAAATATGCTATTTACGGTTTGTTTTGTCACATAATCCGGGAGCTTAATTATTGATAGTCGTTATAAACGCGTTAAATTAGGCAGCAGTATATAGTTAACTGGAGGTTTTATCTGGTATAAAATGGCCACCTGTATAGACCACAAATATATTCACACCTGTGACTTTAATAACTGCATATGGGACCGACAAGTCACGGTATAAATTTAATATTTTCTGTACCATTTCACAAATTTGTAGACTAAAATGATTTGAAGAGTAATTTTAATTTAAATTATTTCCACACGTTTCACAGACCACGATAAACGGGATGAGGTAGATCCAATCCAAGGGACCACTGTATATTTAATAATAGTGTGAAGAATCAGATTGTCGGCACCTACGTCAGGGATTCTCACATTGAAACAAGTAATTCTAGGCGCTTGAGAAACTTGAGTTCCGTAATAATGCATCCGGACTGCTATGGGAAAAGAAGTTCCGGTTACATCAACTACACTCTAAGTCCTGGAGCTAATTTAACTTTGAACTTATATTTGTATTAATTAATGTTTTAGATGCTATCAAAAGGCAGCCTGCTGGATACTATGAATATCACTCGTGTCTTTTAATATTCAAAATCACAAGACACAGCGAGAGGGATATTCATAGGGTATGATAACACACAGGCTCTATAGTTGGGTAATCTTTTTCTTACACAACACATTTTTTAAAGCTTTTGCAACTTTTGCAATGTTCCACCCTTAAAGCGTGTTGTTGCAAAAAAAAAATAGTTTAATAACACACTATCGAATCTTATTATCTTATTGCAATTAAGACAAAATATTATAATTATGAAAGTAATTGAAGTGATTCGAGACAAAGCAAAACACAATACGCTCGGTATTATGCAAGGTAGTCAAGCATAACTGTGTTTGCCGAAATTATTTATTACTTTGTGTGTTTGTTGATCTGTGGCTCTGGACTAAAATTCTGAAGGAAGAATATCCGACCGTATCTCAGAAGTAACCTCCAAAACTCCCGCAAACCAATGATAAAGAACTCATAAGTTGATTGGCGAAAGGTAAGATAGAATCCAAAAAAGTGCAGGACGGTAAAGAAACCCAAGAGTTTCATTGGCGAAAGGGACATTGCATGGTACTGGCTATTCATAAGACAGGATCCAAGAGAGTGGCGGGATGATAAAGAGACTCACAAGTTGTATTAGTGAGTACGGCATTGGTACTCACTATAGCATAGCTAGATGGGCGGTCTGCCAGGGAGGCACTTTTATGAAGGCGGAAGTTTTATGTCTGCTGTATAAGCCTGTGTGGGGTGTATTGAATTAAAATGGTTTTGATGTCGGGACACTATACCGGCAGCTGAAGGAACTTTTCGATTTCGGTCCTCATTCTTCCATTCACAGCCACGAGAGGCTTGAGAGCGATGTCCGATCGTTCCATATCAACATCGCGCAACGCAGTGTTGTAGCTTCGCAAATCGCAGCGTCAACCCGTCCCTTAAGAGGCTTGATTAAAAGACTTTAAGGACCCGGCGTCTTGCAATGGTATGGCGCTACTGATGAAAGTGTGCACTTGAATAAGTGAATGAACAGCTGACAAATTAAAAGGAGCTATGCATGGTCAACGTTCAATTAATGCTTTTGGCTGTTCCGTGAAAAAATTCCTTTCTGAGCGTCTTACTTCATATAAACAACATGCTTTCGCGCAAATCATCGCGCAAGTCGCAGCAGTATAGACAATCCTCTTGACCAATTCAAATATAAGATTCTTTCATAGGTTAATTTTTACACGGTATTGATAAATGTTAGGAAGAGCTGAAATATTATACATATGATAGAAAACACACAAATATACACTCTACTAGTAATTGTTACACTCTTGTAGCCATCTATTCAACAGAGAACTCTTCCAGATACCCATCCAGCATATGTTATACATTCTTATAGTCTTGTTTAAGCGGTATTTAGAAGCTGGTCACATAATAAAAACATAGCTAGGATGGATATTCAACTTATGGGTATATTGATAAGCCACATTTCGGCCTAGATGCTAAGACATTTTTCAAGCAATGATTACAAATCTCAACAAAATATACTTAAATGGTATAAGAACAACGTTATTGACTTGTTTATGACATCGTCGTTATGGCTATGTTAGCCACCCATCATCATACCAGCTGCATGTATGGTTGGAAGATTTTAGAGACTGTATCCGAGCTGTTTTTTTGTTCAACACATTTTTTTTTTTATGCATATGATAAATTTATTTTTTACTTTAACGTACATGTAGAATTACTGAACACTGTTATATCATAGTTATTCACTGTCAGAACGTCAAACACTGACATGACATTATTGTATAGTAAAACTGCCACAACATCATTCTAATGTTACATCATGTCATTCCAACGGAGCCATCGCGTCACTTTCCTAAACAAATTAATAACGTTGTTCTTTCACCATTTAAGTATATTCTGTTAAGATTTGCAACCGCTGCTTGAAAGCGGTCTTATCATCTAGGCCGAAACATTTCGAAATCTGAAATCTTCTCTACCTGTGCTATGCACTAATTAATTTCTGGAGAATATTCTTTTTCCTCTTAACTTCAGATGAACAGATCAAATCACAAACTTCACACAGACACAGGTTCAACGATAAAACGGATGACTCCAATCTTTCCTTGTAAATGAGTAACAACAATGTGCTTTTTACAAGAGGACGGGTTTTATCGAGCCTTATTTTATTTCTATTGATTGATCAACGCCATGCTCATGGGTAGGCCTATTTCAAAGCTCAAGGAGTATTTGGCGTTTGTCCATCTACTGCCTGTGTTACAGGGGAGGCAACGCAGTCGGGTAAATGGTGATATAAAGTTATTTCCCTTTCACCAGACAGTCATAAGTGAAACATTTTCCCAACAAGAAAATAAACACCTTAAAATTTGTTAAATACAATTTAGTAAACATGCGGAATCAAACTGTTCAAAGCACACTGCTAAAACTAAGCGAAGGCTTTAATCATATTTAAATATCAATCAGATATTCTGTTCTGCTCTCTTCACCTTTCTCTCAGATTTTCTCTGGTCTCTCTCTTCCTCTCTAGATCTCGATTTCGAGCGTATTTGTCTGTTGGTGTCCGCATATTTTAATTACTTTTTCAGCAATGAAGACATTCCAATATCAAGAGGCGTCCTATGAAAAGTACATTTGACATAAAACCGTACAAAGTTGTCTCCCTTAATGTTTGTAACTCTTCAGCCTTTTCTGTCATTTTGCACGTCGTCAATTTTCGGTGAACATTTTGCAGATAAGACCAAACATGCAGGTATAAGAACAGGTTGTAGATAAATTTCAGGTTACTCTTATTTCCACCTTTGTATCTGCTGTTTGATGCATCAAGTGTAACGCAACCCTTAGGTCCACTCGACCTTATGTCTTACAGAAGGGGTCATTGTGTAACAACAACAACATAATACGAATTGGAAGTGGCTCAGACCTTTGGTTGTTCTAAAATGTTGATAATTCATGAAGGCTGATAAACAATGTCTGAGATCCACACATAAGGATAGTTGTCAACTCCACTAAACATCCCACATAAACATCCTTTTAACGGGCATATAATAACGTGTCTGAATGAAACAATTGGCCACGAAAATGCTCCCTTACCTTTTTACTTTTATTTGAAAAACATACGACACCAACAGTCCAAGTATGTTCTAAAACAGAACGCACAACTTTCTCAGTCTAGAGGCCGCTCATTGTGCATGTGACGTAAGTATTTAGACTAGTGCACAGACTTCGAGGGAAGGAATGTCTGCCTTCTCTTGCTGCAAAGAAAAATAATATTTAAGAAAGTTGGCCGGAATTTTTTTTTAAACTAAAGTTAAAAGGTAATAAAGCATTCTAGTTGCCAAATTTGTGTGCTGTGACACATTTTTAGAGATTTTTAAGGTGCTTGTAAATATTTAAAATGTACATAAAGTCCAATGGGTAGAGCTCAGGTGTTAGTTTTTGCCCGACAGAAAATAACTCAAAACATATTGACTGAGCTCTTCAGACTACACTAATGGTAGCTGCCCATAGGCTTATCCATATATAAGGACTATGGAATATTATAAAAGCAATTGGGAAATCGATAGATAAAGCAAACTGAACCCCTTTCTTCTTCATATCTGTTGTCATTTTGCATACCGGTACCTTACTAACGGTGCTGTTGGTATTGTTAGAATCTTGTGGTTGTAAGACAAACTTTTTAGCTTATCGGTCATTACCTAACTGCTAAAGTTCCCTCTAGAACACCAAGATTTTTTGCTGCATATTAAGACACGCCTTTTAGGCCATCCATTGCTTTTGGTCAGGTTGGGTAGAGTAGCTCGATATAGCTACATAGGATTAGCTTGATCTATCTATAGGGTGTAGCTTGATCACATTTTATCAAACTATTTTACAAACATCAATATTTGCACTGAGAAGCTTTAAAAACGGCAACATTTTTACTTTTACAAATTTGCTAACTTCAAACTCTTTGTTTTACCTTCAAATATTGCTTTTGGCCAAATCATTTTGGAAAAAAACTTCTATCAGAAAACTAATTTGTGTCAGAAGTACATCTCTCATTGTGTATTGAATAATGTTCCATTATTAATCAGACAGAAAGTGACAGCCAGTAAACTTGAGCAAACAATATTTTATGCGCTGGATTTAAGGAAATTAAGGAAGCTACTTCAAAATGTACTTTCTCTTCATTTTGAGCCCATAATCAATGTTTTTTTCTGAACAAAATTAAGTCTGAAATATCTTTCATGGCTTTTTACTACACTACACGTACAGAGGTTTGGTGTCTTTGGACAAATCTTTTTTTCTCATTTCATTTGTTTTGTTGAGCTGAGCCATTTTAGAAATAAAATTAGGGGCCACTTTTTCTTTGAAGACGAGAAGCGACAGTTTGCTCTATATTTCTAACTGCCATTTAAAATTATTTAAAAAACTATATATCTTCACAATAGTTTTGTTGTTAAAAACTGTTATTTTTTTTTATAAGACCCGCTAATGTCTTGCGTCACAAACTTTTCTTCCATTTTTCTTCTAAATTTTAATGTTTCGTCAAATTCAAGACTGCCATAAGTATACACGGTTGAAATCAAAGTGATACTGTTGGATAGCTTGGAGATCTAAGTGGTAAACAAAACTGTAACATGCAATATAGTAAGCACATACTAAGGCCAATTCCTGTGGATTTGACGTTCTTTTGACCTCTTTGGGTCAGTTAGGAAATAGGTTCTGCCCTATTGAGGACCCTCCAACGATTGTATGTTAATTTTTTGGAATTCTGTTTCTGACCACAATAAACAAAGTATGTGTGATTATTACTGATTAATGTTCCAAACACCAAAACTTTCCAAAAGGAGAGTTATAATCTCGTTTTATTCTCTTCTTTTGGAAAGTTTTGGTGTTTGGAACATTAATCAGTAATAATCACACAGATACCTCATTGGAAAAAGAATTTATTTGGGCAGTATTTAGTTTTTGATGTTTTTTAATTCTTTATCAAGATTTTAATGGGGCAGACATGAACAATAATGGCTGATGTAAAGGTGTAAATTATGGTGTTCAGAGGTGTAGAGAGACAAATTTGACATTAATTTTAGACCTATAGCTTATTTATCAAGATTTTTACAAACCTGTTTGTGCCCTTTGTTTTTCAGAGCTGTCGAGTATTATCAAGGGCTCTGTCCACAACTGTTCGCAGACAAGCCACAAAAAGGGTTACTTTTGAGAAGCCTGGTGCGGTGGGAGAAGTCCCAAACACACCTGGCTACAAGAAAATTATGGATTTACAAAAACTCATGTGTGTAAGGAAAATAAGTTTGTCTTTTTCAGAAAATCTGGCTTAATGTAATGTATGGTGTTTCTTTTCTTTGAACAAATCATGGAATGATGTGAAACACTCATTTTTAACTACATTTGTATTTTTGTTAAGTATTATAAATATTCGGGGGTGTGAATTACCTATACGAACAAAACAGTCGACATTTATGGACTGTGGAATAAATTAATATTTTTCTGTATTTTTCCAGAGTCGCATATGGTCATGACGGTAGTTAAAACGCACCAAAAATTGGGGGTTTCACCAAATTCTGACTGCCTTGATTTTAACAAATTTTATACTAATAGCATCTCGTAGTTTTTTCATAAATTAAAACAGATATGTTGTAAGGGACAGGGCTAATAACCTTTGACTTTTATTTCTACAGAATCTCTAAGTTAGTTACCGGGTACTTGAATGATCTGAATGATCTATAATAACTCAAAAATACCTGATTTTGGGTGACTTTAATTCCAGAGATTGTACATTACATTATTTGTGGTGAATAAATAAAAACTAAGCTAAAATATAAAAATCTATTGTGTAGAAACGTGCCAAAAAATTGTATTTCTTAATAACTATCCAACCCCTGCCAAATACTTTTGTTATTTCATGTCCGTGTGCTGAATAAGGGCACTACTAGAAACTGTAGGGTTATGTTGTTTTATAAATGCAAACACAAGGGACTGTGTCATGACACAATTGAGCATTGAACTTACCCCTTCATTGTACATGGTAATATATGAGTTTGAATCCTCCTTTCGACTTTTAATAGCTACATTAGGAAAAATCTAAATTGGCTGTTGAGGTCGCGAGTGATTTTACAAAGTTTTATACGTACACTGTCAACACAAATTCGTCACATAATTTACAAGTTATATACCCTTGAGTTCAACATACACCAAATCAAATAAATCAAATAAATCAATCAACATGAACTGATACGTCCCTCAATTTAGTTTTGTCGTGTTTCAGGCTGATGATGGTTTGCTAGTGTGGCAGAAGAGAGGTGTTCGTGATGCTTTCCCATATTACGCCTCTGTTGCCCTCATGTGTGCAGGCGTCTCTTATGCTTTCTACCAGATATTTTTATTGTCTGTTCCAAAGAAACAGTAGACTTTATTAACATGGCCAGATTTTTTGTATTAGTTTTTGGTTTAAATATATAGCCAAGATTACTCAAATCAAGCTTTCAAATTTATGTAAATAGTTTTTCTATAAACAAAAATGCAGTGCTTTTCTGTTGGATGTAGGCTGAGGTAATTGACAATTGATTATTTAACAATTCAAATTTGGTGTACAAGTTTATGGGCCATAAGTAAAACCCTACAATTGAGAAACAATAATTAAAGACCATGCGTGTGATTCAAGTGCTTGTTGCTTTGTTTATTCTATGGGGTAGGAGAAGGACAGTGAGAAAATGTGGCCAACAAAGAGAAGTAACTTGTTGGTGAAATTTCAAACCTATTGAACAGCAGTGTATGAACTCTATTCTATCTCGTTTAATACGAGTAAAATGAAAATATCAGTGTATAACCAATTATTTGGACTCCGGCGGGGCTGGCTGGTGTACTGGTGTGTTAACATTTGTACCTGCGGCCGCCCGTCATGAGTGTTTGGTTAGCCAAACTTTCTCACTCCTTTATATGAAGTTTGCATTACGTCGAACACCCCAAACTTACTGTGTGGCTATAAGCAGTTTGTATCGAGAGTTCATTCATCTATTTATTTGAATGGCATTAACATAGTACTCAAGGGTGTTTCACTTATAACACTTTGTGTTGCCAGTGGAGCTTGCATTTGTGTTGTCATGGTTAGCGCTGGAGGAATATAATCTTTCTGACAGAGCTTATTCTGGAAGTGATTTCACATTTATTGATCAAAAGTTAAAGTTTTGCTGTTCTTTTTTCTTCTTTTGTTAAATACACTACCGTGATATAAATGAAATAGCCATGAATACTACTTAACCACCAACCAATCCATCTAAATGAAGTTGGTACATTCAGTTTTCCTCTTCCGACTTCAAATTGTTCATAACTTGACTAATCTCTTACTAAGTTATATATAAATACAGAAAGTTTCAATCACCCTGAACAAGTATTTTCAATTGATTTATTTGATGCGGATTTTGTCGTACGTATATTTAGAATTCGACTCCTTCGACATTGTGTCGGACCATGAGTGAACTTTGGAAAACCACTTGGCCCTTAACGATGCCGACGACAGACCGATCATACTCTGAACAAAACTCAACAAATTGTGAAATCGCAGAGAGCACCAAAGCACAAACAACTCCCGCGAACCACCCTTTGCTTTATTTTGAAGACAACAGTAAATAGTTCTTATGAAAATGGTGTCCAACTGTTTAACAGGTTTTATATATCTTCTTTTTTTTTTTAGCTTCCTATAAGAAATCCCACTAAATCGGACGGTTTACCACATCTAGAGAGCAAACACGATTCATCAAAACTTACTTTAAAGCAGTTTCAATTGATAATGGGTTCAAGATCTTTCAATAATCAATGCTTGGATTCTTCATGTTCCAACTAAATCTTTATAATTACCCTAAATGCTCAACAAATTCGACCTACATGGACACATGTTTCAAGTCATTTATTGATGGTATTAATGTGAGTTTGGAACTAAAACATATTTTTTCTTGTAGCTTAAAGTATGAACTTCTTTCAAATTTCAACTGTGTGTTTCTACACTTCTTAACATTTGCATAAAGTATAGTTTTATAAGCGGTAAATGGGGTCGAATTTGTTGATATTTAGGGTAGCAGGAACATAGTGACAGAAGTATTCTATGTGTCCTATTTTTATTTAATAATTTCTTATATTTATCTGACGGGGATAAATATCTGAAATAAAAAATGCCATATACTTTTAAACAGTTATAATCTATAAATACATTCATTGTCCTTATAAAGAGGACACGTGTGCAGTCCTATAAAGTGGATTCACCATATCTTACCTTTGGTGTATTGAGCTACGACGGGTATAAAAACTACATAAAGTTTACCAAACATTTCCCGATCTTGCTGCATAAGAAAAATCACATTCTATGCTAATTAACCTGCAGATCGACCATTAAGGCACGATTATTGAAAAGTTTACTACTGGTTGTCAGAAATCATCGTGGTTATCAGAAGTCATCGTGGATCGATGGGTGATATTTTTCAGTTGACTGCCGATATATGTAAACATCACGGGCCCGTCGTATCTCACAGAATCCGGAGCTTAATATACCAAAGGTATGATATGGCGAGTCCAGTTTCTAGAACTACATCCGTGTCATCATATAGGACCATGGAGTTATTTATCGATTACCGGTATATCTGTTTATACACCCATGTCAGGACCGACTAACTTTAGCGAGGTGCTTTGCAGAACTTAACGAAAAGCGTGACCGCCATGGTTTTACTCCCATAGTTTAGTAACCTAACGTTGTAGTTTAAAGGTTACCGACTCTAAAATCATTTTATCGTGTAAGAGAATGTCAGAAAGGATTCTTTTTACTCTCCGCTTTCTATACGTCTCTGAAACTTTGAAGAGTTATGTCCCTTTATTATTGGCGGAGAGGTGGCAGTGCAGTTTGTAGACGCGAGTACACTGCTCCATGGATACTAATGACAACACATTAGTATGGGGGAATACTGGGTGAAACTGTTGTAGTTTTTAGCGTAGGGAAAATGAAGTAGGTTACATGGTGTAAAAAACAAAGGATTTTCAGTCTTAGTAGCTGTTGGGCTCACTGTTCATCGGCAATATTTTGCCAAGTGTTATTTATCTTGCAACTGCGAGGAAATCCAACACGATGTTGTCAACAAAACATCAGATGGTAAGCGATGGTACATTTTTTAGATGTAAATACCAACTCACCCCTTCATTATTTTCTAATTGTTATTTGTACTCTCAGGTTATCACTGCAAATGCAAACAGTAAAATAAAATGAGGCATTTAAACCCAACAGTTGCCAAAAAGACATCTTTTTTTTTTTTACCTCTACATAATATCTTTATCACAGCCTATATATTTTAAGCTTACCGGTATACTATATTCCAAACAATTTTAAAAATGTGGAATAAATATCTGGAACTTTTTTTGGTTTATAATTCTGACATTTTACAGTTTAAGACATTTGGTCTGATGATAAATACATCTAAACACAATTGCAGATACTTTTTATTTTAATTTGATACAATGAAGACTGAAGACAACTTAGTTTTTTTCCAACTTAAATCCCATTATTTTTAATGACTTTAAGGAACCGATATTTGCTTACATACAGGCTTGTTCTTTATGGTTACAACTCCTTGTAAGTTTACTGCACAATGTTTCGGCGCATGTCCTTCAGCCTGACCACGTTGGAACAATATTTCATTTTCACCTCATTTCATTTATTGGCCAGTAGTAGCAGAGATACAAAATTAATATTTAGAAATATGCGTGAAATGTTGTGTAGAAAACTTAAAAGGAGTAACAATAAAGAATCAGCCTAATAAATCTCATTTTTTATTTACATGTTTGTTTAACTGTTGATAAGTCTGTAGAGTTAAATGATCAAAGTTCTGTTTTTGTGTGTAGTAATCATTTTGTTCTTTTCTCTTTCAGAATTGCGCCAATCATAGCCTTAGACTGAAGGAAAAAAAACAATAAAAGTATAAAATTTGTCTTGTACCTGTTGGCCTGAGATTCTGTGTTGAAAAGACCAAAACATCAAGATGCCCTTTGCGCAATCCAGATTGGAAGCACTTCAAGTGTGTAAATTACTTCAATGTGTTCGTGAACAGGACCGAGCACAGATTGAGAAGTTAACCACCAGCGGAGTACCTCACCTAGTTAATTACAACGATCCTAACGATGGTGATACAGCCCTCAGTGTAGCCGCCTGTGCCAATAATGATGAGATGATTGAGTTTTTGTTAGGACTAGGGGCTCACCCAGATGTCATGGATATTAAAGGCAGAACCTCTGCTATGAGGGCTGCTGAATATGGACATGTCCAATGCCTGGAGAAACTAGTTAAAGCTGGAGCTAACATGCACCTCACTGATCTTGAAGGAAAAGGTAATAAGAAAACAGTAGCTCAATTATATGCACAGTCTTGTTGATGCACTGGCTTGGAAATTTACATTTTCCTCAAGAAAGTTAATAGATAGTATGTACAGCTTATGAAACAACAGAAATGCTTGAATAGTTACAGATTTTCAAAAAACAAAACCTGTTATGAAGCGTGTACAGCATAATACAATTTGTTTCTGTTGATGTGGTCAACAGGGCTTCTACATTGTATAGCTGCAATCAAACAGTTTCGAATTGAGATCAGTTAATGTTTCTAAAAGATTATCCCTACTAGTTGTAGGCTAATGTTGTTTTTTTTTTTTTTAATCATTTTGCTGATCTTCATTTCAGGTATTCTGTTTTACTGTATTTCACCTACCCAGAGACATGAGAAGTGTTTTGAGATTGCTGTATCTTATGGTGCCGACGTAAACAATAAATCCAAGGATGGCACTCATGTGTTTCTGTTTGCTTGCCAAACGGCTCTAGACAATGAAGATATGTGCGTGTTAATGCTGAAGAAAGGGGCCCAGCCTGATGCCAAAAATGATGTAACTATTTTTTTTAAATTTAGATATAGCTTTGGCTGAAGAGAATTAACAATAAAAGGGACGAAAATGTTGGCAATATTAAATATGAAGTTTTTTAAATTCAAATAGAATTCCTCACTTTTTCAGGTATAAATAAGATGGATTTTTTTGAAAGGTATGATTTGCTAGGAAATCAAAAATTCCAACTATTTTTGGTGTCTGCTATTGGTGGTATTATGACAACAAGGAATGGTTAGAAGTTTGTGACTTTACAATATTTTGAGTGTAATGCATGGTTTCTTTGTTGTGTATCATTGGAAGGGTTTTTCTTTTTTTCTTTAACCAGAAGGGAAAGACTGCTTTAATGGCAGCTGCTGAGAATGGCAGCCTTAAAGTGTGCAGAGCCATCTTAGATAAGGGTGCTGATGTGAACGCTCTTGACTGTCGCAAGAATCACGCTTCCCATTATGCCTCAAAGGGAGGCTTCCTACTTGTCCTGGCATGTCTCTCCTCTTACAGTGCTAACTTTAATATCATGAACTCCGATGGTAACAATTCAATCCACATAGGAGCCAAAGAGGGATTCGGAGCGTGCTGCAGGTTCCTGGCTCAAAGAGGTAATCTCATAACAATATTCCCATTCTATCACTGTGTCAGTTTAAAAAATACAGGTGTGCATCCCAACAGGTATATATATATAGCTCTTAAAGATGCATATAAATTCCAATAACAAGAAATGATACATGTATAGTCATTAACAGCACATAATATCAGGATGGCAATAACACTGCGAAAAATGCTTACATGTCATCGTGCCTCTTGTGTAGACTTTCCCTGGCACTGCACTGGCTTGGAAGTTTACATAATACTCAAGAAAGTTAATAGATAGTATGTACAGCTTAAGAAAGAGAAAAAGTGCTTGAATAGTTACAGATGAATCACTGAATGATCTATGCAATAAAACCAAGTTGTATAACTTGTGTTTACTGTTTTGTTGAAAGTGACTGACGATGACATATTTTAATTACTTGTTTTGGTTTTATTGATGTATATGCTTTTTATTTTCACTGTATAGGTTGTAACCCTAAGGTGAAAAACAATGAAGGTGAAACTGCAAAGTCTTTAGCTAAGGAAAATGGCAGTAAGGAATCTATGAAAGAAGTCAGAAAAGCGGAGAAAATGTTTGGTAAAATTGGAAAGAACAATGAGCCATGGGTGTTGCTTCTCTATGACTGGGTGTATGAACGACAGAATAAAATATCAGAAATGTTTACAAAGTTTGACCCAGATTTGAGAGGAACAATAAATAAGGAAGACTTTTTAGACGGCTTACAGGGAATGGCTGCTCCTGTTGAGGAAGATGAGTTACGGAAAATTGCTGCTCTACTTGACAAAAACAAAGACGGAAATATCAACTATAATGAATTCATAAGTGCAAAAAAATTTGTTAACAAAAATTATCTCATGAGTTCGTTTGAGGGGAAAAAGAAGAAAAAAAAGAAGGGAGGGAAGAAGGGAAAGAAAGGGAAATTTAAGTTAGCCATGCCCATTTGTACGCTACCAGAAGGGGATAGAACCCAGGGTGGAGGACCCCCAGAGATGTTCATACAGCGGCATCTTCACATAACGGACACAGGGCGATTTAACAGAGATTTACCTCCGTTTCACCCGCTACAAGACGATTCAGCCTGGTATATGCATCAACCACAAAAATCTTATATGAACGTTAATGAAGCAGCAAAAATGGGCGATTTTGACTCTTTAAAACTGGCCTTGCAGCGAGGCACAATGGTGGACACCAGAGATAAGTACTACAAGACCCCTCTGATGGTGGCAGCTGGCTGTGGAAATCTAGATGTGGTCAAATATCTACTAGAAAATGGGTTAGTCATGTTTTCTCTTACAGTTTCTTTTGGTGCTTAATAATATGTAAGTTCTTTGGAATTATTTTTTTAACGAGAGCGATCAACATCACCATGTCCTTATTATCTATTAATTTATAGTTTATCGGGAGATTCACTTTTATTGGAATTTTTAAGACATTTCATTTCACTTATAAAAAACTAACCCAAGAAATGCAAGAAAACTTTTTTTGTTAGTTATATATAAGTTATATATTGGCCAATTATATATTTTTATATCATAAGTATTTATTAAATTTTATGAGGACAACATGGAAAAACCAATATTTTTTTAACGTGTACAATTCATCTGTAAATAAAAATTTTAATAATATTTTAAGTATTATAATTATATGGATTGTTTTTTAGATCCATGACCTCAAGTACTTGTCTTTACAAATAAAATTAAGAAAACAAAAATCAGCTAAATTATTGTCAGATAAATGACATCCCCCAGTTACTATTACATAAAGAATTAAGTTGGATGAAAGTATAGTAAAGAATTAAGTTCAAAATGCTAATTTTAATTTACAAATCTTTAAATTCAGTTGCTCCAGCTTATTTACATGCCAAACATGTATGTATTTGTTCCACACAAAAATGTACATTCACAAATTTCAGGTTAAACTGCTTTTTGATATCCATCAAAACACATGATAAAAAGTTCACATTACATCGGAGGTGTATTTAATACTCCATATTCAACCATTAAAAAGCCTAATCTCTACAGGTTTTAAAAATCTTTACAAACATCCCTACATGTATCTCTCATGTGATTTAAAGTCTATCTGTATAATGTTGCATATATGCTAATTATATGATTAATATCATATTTATATATTTTCTTATAATGATCATAGATTTGTTAATAACTTTTATAAATTTATGAGTTTTAAATAGTTGGATAATATTTGGATTATTTATCTCAATATTTAATAGATGTCTATATGCATGTTATTAATGTATTTGAAAGGAAAATCTAAATTATCAATAAAACTATTACTCTCATCAAATAAAGTTATTATTTTATCAATCATCTTTATACTTGAATAACTGAATTACTCTTGATTTGATATATAATGAAAAGCGCATAATTAGTGGTATTTTGAATATTTTCAGGGGAAAAGTGAATGCACGAGACAATTTTAAATGGACACCTTTACACCATGCATGTCACAGTGGTCAACTGGATGTAGTTCAGCTATTAGTAGACAGTGGGGCAGATATAGATGTTACAACAATGAATGGTGGTACACCAATCATGAGAGCTATAGAGAGTTCTAAGTTAGATGTAGTGCAGTATCTAATCTCAAAGGGAGTAAAGCTGCAAGTGGAAAACAAGAAAGGTAAGATAACAGTTTAAAATTGTGCGACATCACATGTATAAATTCTGTTCCAAATTCGATGAGGCTCATTCAAAACATTTTTACTCTTAGAACTTACTCTTTAATAGAACAATCCTTTATGTCTCTAAGAGCAGTGTGCGGGAGTTCTGGTATGCTTGGCTAAAAAAACAACCTTACCTGGTATGTTAGAAATCTAGCGATGACTTGTGTAATCCTCACCATTTACTCCTGCAATGTCAGTTATGTTTAAGTCGAATAGAATTCAGCTCCTACTGAGTCTGAAAGCATTAAGCAAACTGGAACCCATTACAATGAAACCACCACAAACATAGTACAAGGGTATCATACATTGATGTTAACTATCTGTTAACACCCGGGACATTATTATTTTGTTTTTCAAAATATCACCGCATGCATCATGTGTTTGTTTTTCAGAATGCCAGAAACTATCAATTACAAAATTTCAATGTGTCACTTTCAACATAACATAAACATGTAGAGTACAATATTTGTAAACATATCTTAATCTCTCATGATTTTTCCTGCCAGGTAATAATCCCCTAGACATCGCCCGATCATGGGCGGATCCCAGGGTGTTGAATGTCGTCCAAACAAAATGGGACAGCTTACCTCCCCCTTCTGACAAAAAGAAGAAAGGGGGCGCTAAAAAACCTGGCAAACGTCCAACATCAGGCCCAGGCGATGAATCTTCACCAAAGGTAAGTAATAAGCTCATTAATGAAATGTGAAATTGTACTAACAAGATTAACTCCTTTCGTTATATTCTAATTATCTCCTAACTATCATCTCCTTTCCTGCTTTATTTATAACTATTGAGGAAGGGTGAAGGAAACCACCCTCCACAGGGTACCATAAACAAATCTGCTTCCTGATGCCGTGAGAACATAAGAACAACTCCCACCCAATACCTTTTCTTGCTCATTGACCGAAATAAGTACATGTTAATACTGTATCTTACTGATTTTTAACATGTAATATGTTAATTGAATTGCACTGTTTGATAGGAATAGCCTATACCTCTAACTGAACAGTACTGTTGCAATCAGCACACTAAACAAACTGCACTGATCAATGTTAATAAACTTAAACTATGAATCTGGATTAGCCGTATCGCGACATGTTGCACATGTTCAATCATTGCCCAATGTCACAGCTACATTCATCAAAGCAATGTTTATCATCGTTGAAAGAATCGCCACTGTGCCACATTAACCCTGCTGACTTGTTAAGGTTAATTTAACCTAGTTGACTTGGTCGGACATTAGCATTACACTCTTACTGAGTGGCACTATTATTCCTTTATAAGTCTAGTTACTCTACTGTCTTGAATCTTTTTGTTGATTGGGCAATTGGCATACCGATACTGTCAGAAGAGTAAAACAACTTCAAGAGTGGCACGAAACCACAAACAAGTTGGAATAATTACTTGGTTTAATATGCTCAAATTGAATGAATTACAGATATTGTAAGAATAGGAAAGGTATCAATAACACTGTTTTCCCACCTAATTTTTGTATATAGTGTACAATTATCTATACTCTCTCCTGTAACATGACTAACTACATAACTAACACTCGCGTTGATGTTAAAATATCTTCAGTCCTTTTAAGTCTTTTATAGTTCACCATAAACTCTTAAGATTAAAAAACCAACAACAACAAAATTTATGCTAAAAATTTTATGTTTTTGCTAAGGCATTGGTTATTCCATGACTGTTGATACAGATGGATCAAAATGCAGCGGAGAGCTGTGTCATTATCTGTTAAAGAGAGATATGCTAGGATTTGTCTTAATCTCATTCAAAGTTTCTTGACATGCATCTGGCATAAAAAAAAACAAGGCTTTTAAAGGTGACATGTTTGTGCTTTCTATCTGCAGAGTGAGGCAGAAGATTAGGGCTGGACAGGTATTCCTTCTTAAACCCTGTATAATCACAGCTAATACTTACTAGCCCTCCCTCTTCAAGTTAACAATACTAATCAATGCTACTTCATATTAATATGTTAGTTACCAAGGTTTGGAGTGGGTGGGAGCCCCCTGTGCCCTGGTGCTCTATGGGCATCAGGAAGCTCATTTCTTGTTGTGTCCTGTTTTTCATTCTGTACACGTATTGAAATGTCTTCTGTGTTGCCGGCGTTGTTTAGGGGGATTTTTTCACATAGTAGGCTGGCATGCTGTCATATGAATGAAATAACATTAACTTTGGCATAAAAACCCAAACAACCAAAGGTTAGGTTCGTCAGAGTTATATCATATACGATATTCAAGATTATCTCTTGGTAATGCTGATTAAGAGGTGGTAGAAACCCAGGCCATGTAATCTATTGAACGGAATGTTTGTATGTTTGGGGTTCCATACAGTGGTTAAGGTTTTTTCACTCATTTGAAGGCCTACCAGTCCAATTAGTGAAAGAAGCCATACTCAACAACACTGGCAACAGAGACACCAAGGACACGACTCAAAACAGGATTCCACAACAAATCTGCTTTCTGATGCTCCCTTGCTCAAAGAGAATCAGGCCATTATTAGGACTATTTTCCATTATGAACAGGTCTACTGTATCTCAAAAACAGATCCTGGTGCAATCACGCCAATCAGCGATGGTTACGCAACGCTGTTCGGCTTAAACGTTTTTTTTGTTCCAAACCAACTTATTGTCAACAAAAGTAGACCGTACTCTAGTCTTGAAAAAATCGTTTATTTGAGATGACTTAATAGTTCTATAACAGCTACACCCTACATGTAACATTGTAGTATCAAGACTTGCTGTTTACTGTTTAAAGCAATCTCTGATCATAAAGGCTAAGTGCAGATTATCCGGTTCATAAAGAATTTCAACCAAATCAACTGCAAGAATATATAATCATTAATTGACCCACCAACTTTATCCTACAATTATGATTATGTGTTCTGTTATGACTCTTTCTTCTCAACTTTAAATTTATATAATATTAGTAGATAAAATACTTTGCTATGGACTTTCAACTTTAACTATATGGCCCTATGGGTGGTTGGGTAATTTTGTCGGAGCTTCTAGTGCCCTCAGCCTGAGCTAAGGGTGAATAGGAAGCTGATTTGTTGTGTTGTCCTGTTTATCGTCCTATAAACGTAGCATGGTGTCTTTATTGGTGCCAGTTTCGTTAAGGGTGGTTTCCTTCACCCATTGAGCTAACACTCCATCATATGACTAAAATAACCTTAAGTTTGACGTAAAACCCCAATCAAACAAACAAATAGTGTATGACCTCTTCTGCAGTTTAAATCAGCTTTAATATTCTACATAAATATGTATTGAGGATATTTAATTTGACCAATACCTTCAAAATTTTTGGTAAACCAGTTCATTTAAACGACACGCATGCAGTGGTTCATCCTAAAGAATGCGCTGTGTCTTCTGGCTTAACAAATACTTATTTGGACCAAAACAAGTAGGAAATGAAATGGCCAGCTCTGGTAACATTGCTAATACAATACTAATTTTGTGATAACATGTTGTGGAGTGTTTATTGTAATGTGACATGTCTTTAACCAGTTCTCAAGGACAATATGAATGTTAAGTGCCAATTACTCTGCGTGTTTGTTCAATAATCTCCAACTAAATTGGCCATAGACGAATGGTATTCACAGTATACTCCTGATTTTAAACAAAACACTTCTGGCATTGTAAAATCATTTTAAAATGCTCAACTGCATGATTCAGTTTTTGGCATTCGGATTTTAATCTCTTCTTTAACTTATTCCACAGCTTCATTCCATGATTCGATCACAGATGGACATGCCACCATTACAGCGAAAAGGGTCTATACTCCGTGCAGCGTCAGCTCTTGCTGGGGGTCTAGATGACCAGGAAGACATTACGTACATTCCCAAAAAGGCCTGGACAGAGCAGTCAACCACTGAGGAGTTAATACTAGCCAAACAAATAAGACGAGATCGATTCGGGTGGGAAGTAGATTTCTCTGATTTCAAAATGCCATTTTTAGAAAACGTAGCTGTTCGAGCCGCTGAATGTGAAGCAGAAGAAGAGTAATGTTATGGGATACAATAATATGGACAAAAAAAATATCATTCTGAACCATGGAATTTGCTTGTTCTAGAAATATAGAAACAGATTTTAATTGAATGGTATTGTCTAAAAACATTTGGTACTTTACATCCAAATGTTGATTTCTATTTGGAAATTTTTTTTTCTATTTTTTTCTAATCATTGATGACTCTGGCGTTTTTTTTGTCTTGATACAGACTTATTCAGATTCCATTTTATTAAGTTTTATAGCAATTTATTGTCAGAAATATACTATTCTTCTTGTTTAAATTGTACTGTGTTTTACAAAACTGCCTGATCAGTAAATTGTCATTCTCTTGTACACACGAGTTAATGTTACTTTAATCTAAATAAACTTCCTATACTAAAGATTTGACGGATGAAACAGAGTGGATGTTATTCATATTAACATCTGAAATCTTTGTTTAAGTATCTTTACTGAAAAAAGTAACAAAAGATTGTTAATCTTCAAATATACACTTTACCAAATATTGGACATGTAAAGGAAATTGTTTGTGTACATGTGTTTCACCTTGACGACTGTGTGTGGAACAAACTGCAACTGGCCTTTGGTCTTAATAACACCTGAACAAATTTCAAACAGCAATTTGAATTCAGTCACTGTCAAATATAATGAATTCCAAGATTTTGAACAGATAATACCTTATAATGTGCACTTTATTTTGGCAGATCCACCAATAGATCTTCATTTTACTGGGTGTGTAAGGTTCTACTCAAGGTTAATTCACTTATTCTTATTCTGCCACACCAAAAGTATCAGAGATAGCATTTATAAATTAAAATCAGAGATTCAGTTGCATTTAACATTTTGAACTAATTGTAAAACTTCAATAAGCCCTTGGAGTCACATGGTCTACTAGGGTTGATTGTTTGGGGTTTTACTCTTTCACTCCTACATGTATGATGGTGTGCCATCCCTCGCTAGCTACACAGAAGACACCAAAACACATTTTTACAGAACAACAAATTTGCCGCTTGATGGCCCTTAGCTTATAACACCAGAGCACAGGAGGCTCTTATCCACAGTCTAAAGAGGTCCACTGTGCTATCCACAGTCTAAACAGGTCCACTGTGCTATCCACAGTCTAAAGAGGTCCACTGTGGCCCTAGAAAAGGTGTTGTGAAAGCTACAGTAGTGACTGTTAATGAATGGTGTACACGGGCAACTATAATATCAAATTGATTTCGGTCTTCTGTCAATTATTTTCATTACATAGTTTAAAAACTCAAGACCAAACACATTTGCTAATCTTTATTATCACAAAACAAAACTTTACTTCTAAAAAATTTGTAGCAAATTCAACACCATTTAACAATTTGATGAATCATGTTGTAATCAGAACAGGCAGTGACTATATAAACAAGCAATCCTAAACACGCTTAATCTAGCAAGCCAACATGTTTCAAATTCAACTCCTCAAAATTGAAATACCCTAAAGTTCGACCTCCATGGACACATGTTTCAAGTCATTTATTGAAGGTATTAATGTGAGATTGGAACTAAACTTTATATTTTCTTGTAGCTTAAAGTATGAACTTCTTAAAAAGTCCAACAGTGTGTTTCTACACTTCTTAACCTTTGCATAAAATGTAGTTTTATAAATGGTAAATGGGGTCGAATTTGTTGAGCATTTAGGGTACATAACATTTGTTTCTTATAACTGCTAACCTACATATTTAAAGGTGGACAACTTTTAAAAACAAAATATAACCAGTACATGTGATGTATAGATTTGACAAATGACAAGACACATATTTTCTGACTTATATGACGGCGTGCCAGCCCAATCGGTGAAAGAAAACATAAACAATGATGCTGAAAACAGAGAAAACCCTTTCATACACTTACAGGAATAAAAAACACCACCCTTTAATCTGTTGTAATGGTTTTCCACTTAAAATTCACTTTACTTTACAATTTTCCCTTTATTTAAATATGCTCTGATAAGATTACAATCTGCTAAATATTGTGGAAAATAGCTGATACCTAAGTTCATAGACTAATGTATAGGGTGTTATATCTTTTGGGGGGTTTTTTTAACAGAAAAGAAGTCGGGAAGGATTGAGATATTTTATCTTAAATAAAAATTTTTTAGTAATAATAGTCTACAACCATATTGAACAACAATATATTTAGTACTTTTAGAATATAAAATCAAAGCAAGCTAAAAAGTCTCCCAGAGAATGCATTTATAATACACCAAAAAATAATTCACATATCCTAATACACGTGGCAATCAATTCATTGATAAAGCCCTACAATTTTGTGAGATTAAGGCAACCTAACAATTGTTTGAAGCTTTCTACAGGCTTTCTCAGACATAAATTGAATTTTGTATTTTTAAGGAATAAAACTTATGTAACATAGTTGTGGCATAACAAAATTAGACTTAACAAAAATCACCTTAACTGACATCTTGCTATCAATTTTTAATACTAACCATGCATGTACAGAATAGTAGGAACACCATTAGAGTTGATGGCAATTTTTTCTTTCCTTAAAGTTCTACAAATATTTTTTTCCCTCTTGACTTCTTGATTCACTTGCAAATTGGTTTTATTTCGGATAACATTTTAAGTGCTTCTTGAATTCTATACCCAAAAATGTTTTTACTTTGATGCTGACTTGACTGTTTTTCCTAAAAAATCTTTCAAAATATCATCTAAATCTTCTTCCTGATAATCCTTTACAAAGACTGTTTTATCATCTGCTGCTCCCCTGACCAAGGCTGATAGTCCTGAAAATGTCAGATTCAAAATAATAAATTAACTTTATCTAAAACCAAGTACCTTATCAGACATCAAACAATGCCAAAAGCTACTAAGAAAAATCATATGTAGAAATATGATCCTTAACAGAGAGGTGTTAGGAATTTACATTGCGTATTTTAACTCATGCAATGTCTTTAGTTATGGTCTATTTCCTGAAACTATTTCTAGAAGTTAGATAAAGTATAATATCAAGACAAGATCAAATAGTTTGTAGCCATGACTAACTAAACAGACCAGTGTCCGTATACTTAGACTGGCTGAGGTGTCCGGCCAGGTGTATTTAGTCCCCGTATTCCACTGAGACGGAATTCACTCACTGCCCCAGAAGGGAAATAACCTTAATGGACACCTCCATAAAGCTGGCATAAACCTTACGCAAACGTTGTACAGGTAAAATAACAATCTATTTGTTGGCATACTTTTTCCACTGGATGGTCTAAACAGAAAAAGCATTCTTTTATTCAATGAGAGGGCTTTTCCAATCTCCACCCCCACTCCATGGGAAGGTTGAGTGACCTCAGCAACAACCACTGTAATATATAATACAAACAGAAACAATATCAACTATCAAATTGTGCACATAACATCTGCTTATATTTATCATACTTTCATATTTAATTGCTGAATAATGCATGAGTAAGTTAAGAAACAAGACTGATCAATATCAACATAATGTATTAGTTAATAGTTACACTACAAAAGTTATGTTTGCTTGTTTTATGCAATGATAAAGATTTGTGCCATACATGTAGGTCAGGATGATGGTGCCAAAAAAGAAAACCCTTCACAACCTCTGAGAAAAACACACCAACTCAAGTTAGTTGCAAGTTATTGACAATTCTCTTTCTAAAGTAGCTGAAGGCATATATAAATTGAATAATACAGATGATGTTCAGTCAGGGCCTATGTAGATTAGGCAGTGCCCCACCCCCAGTTTGGCGGTGTAAAATTACTGATTGTTTCTTTGATTGGGTTTTACGTTGTACTCAGGGTTAACCAATGAAGGAAACCACCTTAAACGATGCTGGCAAAATGCAAGACCGGACAAAACATTTACATAACATTAACAAAACAGGACACCACAACAAATCGGCATCCAGTGTCCCTTAGCTCAGTGAGCACCAGATGCGCAATGTAAATTGTGACAATTTTGAACACATAGTTCCCAGGATGGCCAGAGGGTGGGAGTCTCGGAGCTAAGGGGCATCAGGAAGAT
This sequence comes from Katharina tunicata, assembly GCA_032466195.1. NCBI lineage: Eukaryota > Metazoa > Mollusca > Polyplacophora > Chitonida > Mopaliidae > Katharina > Katharina tunicata. Next base: position 3,281 of record JAVFBZ010157384.1, on the reverse strand, counting down.
GATCTATTGTGTTATCCTCTCTTTCATCCTGTAAATGTACTGCACACAAAAAATGGTGTCTTCTGTGTTGACAGCGTCATTTAGGGTGGTTTCTTCCATAGGGCTGACAAGTCATCATAAGAGTAAGGCAAAACCAGCAAATGTATAAACAGTCGTGCATTCACTGAATGTTGACATCATTAACATGTATAAGTGACAGTCCATATATAATATTTTATTTTTAAAAACTAAAATAGAAAGTAACATTACCATCACTTTGCTTTAGCCAATTCATGTCTTTCTCATAAATTTGCTTGTCTGTAAGCCCTGCTCCAAAAGCTGTTATACAATAAAAGTAAGAGAAATAAAAATGAAGTAATTACATGCAACAAGATAGTCTGAAATACTATTCAGACCTAAAAATACAAACCTCACACATAAATTTCTTCTTTTTTTTTTAAGTCAAAATTCATTTTCATTTAATTCCCAAAAGAGAGAGTAGTGTTGTTTGATAGTAAAGTATCAATTTATACTTGTTTCAGTACTTAATACCACAGATCAGTTAAAAAACTCACCTTGAGCATCTGGGGATGCTATATGCTCAGTTAGAACATCTCCATAAGCTTTGAGTTTTTTAATAAGGCGTGAGTATAACTCTAAATCTTGTCTTCCTCCTCGGATGCTTCCACAGAAATATATCGACAAACTCATTCTCAGTCTGTTTCTGTAACAAGATAAGAATTTACAAAAAAATTACAAAACACATAGCCTGGAAGGCTGGAATAAAATATTGTTTAATCAAAAAATATTAAATTTAACACAAAAATGTAAAGTAAAAAAAAATTCACTTTTAAATTTCAAAAATTGGAATTATGCTATGTAATGTTAGGGATCGACCTCCTACAGCTAAAACAATTGAAATGTTAGACATTTTAAATTTAGAAAATTTGGAATAGTATAATTTGAATTTGAAAGAATAGACAACTTTTGATAACGTGCACTATTATTAGAAAGCCTGTTTGTATGTAATAAGAAAAAACATTACTTTAGCTTTCTAAAATTTTGTAAAGCTAAGTAATCGGCATTTAAAGTTGCATCACTCTACTAAAGGAAGCAGACCTGTGAGGCTTGTCATTTTGATTGTCAACATCAACCCCGGCTTAGTTTTAGCCAATCAGTGTACAACTTTATTGGAGGCTACAGATGGCTTCTGTTACGGGCTGACAAGTTTGTTGCATTGTTGTCATACGTATCCATTACATTTTATGCACTTTTTAGGGTATTGTAACAAATAAATTTGGTCCGGGATTTAGGAACAACTTGAAGACTGCCAAAGGCAGAATTTTAACAAGCCCTCGGCTTTACAATGCCACAGTGTGGAGCTTTTCGCTGCAAAACAGAGGCCTATAATGATATAGCTATAGAGAGGTTGGTACCTCGGACACATATTGCTGTTTCCGCCGAGTTAAACATGTTAGACTTCATAAGTTGTTGATCTGACACGTTCGACTAAATGTTGTAAAGTTATAGTGCACTGATTGAAAGAAACTATAGGCCTACCTCTGTTTTCACTTGTCCACGTTCTCTGGATATAGATATGGGTTATTGATAAGCTTTCTCTTCCTTTAAAGAAAAATGTATCCTAAAAACAATTTAGTATAAAAATTCAAGTTAAGAAATTGCAAATGAAAATGCACCTCAACAAATAACCTTAGCTTGTGTTCCTGTAAACTGAAGAATGTATACTGGTTACTGAAAAAAAAAGCTCAACATAATATTATACCCCAGGAAAGTTGGCTATAATCTCTTCAACAAAAACCCTTAACCTTCAACAAACAACCAGCAAAATCACCTCAACAAAATACTAAACCTGTGTTGGTACCTGTAAGCTAAAGAATGTTAACTGGTAACTGAAAAGATAAGCTCCACATAATATTATACCCCTGGACAGTTGGCTATAATCTCCTAAACAAAATAGCTTAACCTTCAACAAGCAACCAGCAAAATCACCTCAACAAAATATTTTGTTCCGGTTATAAACTATTGCAGTTTTACCTGCGCACGTATTGGATGTCCCACTTCCTGGGTACACTTCAGGCAGTTCGCTCTCTGAATGGTAGCATTCAGATCTATTCAGCATTGTATAGAACAACGGGATATTCCACCTGTAAGCCCAACCTAGGCAAGGAGAACTGTTATTCCTTCTACTTTACTGCCGTGAACATGCTCAAAAGTAGATGTGACAGAGTTTGGATGAGATCTGTATCGTTATTAGTCTAATACGTAACAGGCAGAGTGTTTCCATCAGTCCATCTGTTTATAAAATCCATGATGGTCAGGCTTATATTTTCACGTCACAACCTCAATTTTCTACACACCGAAAAATCTATGTTTTCGCCCCAAAATCGGTATCTGCTATGAATTAACCAAACACCTCTCGACAAGCACTTCAGAGAAGCCAATTACCTTACCGATGTCGCCATGCAATGCTTAGCTTCCCGCCATATTGTTTATGTAGGCCATAATTGCCTCCTTTGCCAAAGAGCTCTATTCCAGCTTTGACAGTCCATTTGTTTTACTGGCACCGATATAGGGCCTAAGATCATTTTAGGCCCTATTGTACAAATGTATTAAAAAATATAAATTTATACACACTGAAATGATGAATACAAATGTCAGAATCTGTAACAAGCATACAATTTATGCTTTCATTTGGTTTTGCGCGTGACATTTCATACGGTACTAATTAGGTCGAATGTTCATTAAATTATCAAATTCCCTCTGAGAAACTTCAAAGGGTTGTATTACAATTCCATTCAACCATTTCGCTAGGGAGCCGCTTTGTTGTAACGCATACGTACGATTTCAGGTAGACATATAAATGTATAGGCCCTATGCCTAGGGCAGATTTTGTTAGTTGGGAAGATCACCGTGGTCTTAAAATTACAATGTTTCTTTTACAGTTATCCACCACAAACAAGTGGTGATGCTGCAGTGTCGTAATAAGTGAGTAGGCTAATTATAGGACTAATCAAATTAATAAATTATTCAACAAATTCGTTGAACAATTAAGTTCGACAAAATTGAAGGAAACCTCATTGATATCAAAATCTTTTTGACAAACGACTTTTCAAGTTCAATGGGATGGTTAGGAAAGTCGACCGACAATTTCGACACGCTATGTCTGAATGAAGAGTCAAGTGCGCCATAAAGCCCGCCGCACACGAGAGCCAAATGCTGAGCTATCAGCCTCGAGTAACTAAAATCTCACCGTCTGCGCGCAGTTTTTGTTGCGTTTTTCG
>JAVFBZ010157373.1:0-18286 GCA_032466195.1 Katharina tunicata | reverse complement strand
GGCTGTCCGTCTGTCCATACTTGTTTTAAATTCCTGTAGAGTCATAAATTATTTATTAATGGCCGGGCCCATTTCCACTTTGACAACTGGACTCATAATACAGACCGGTAACTTGTCCTCGAATTGTGTGTGGCTTTTGTACGGAAAATTGTTTAAAAATACACTTGTCATAATGTATAGCTAGCCGTACATTCTACATGTTTGGAAAACGGTTTGTGTTGTTGTAGTTGTTGTAACCGTCATTAACATCGTGTTATTGTTTTTTTGTAGTAATTAATGCCATAAGTAGTATACTAAAGCCACATTTCATAGGTAAAGTTTCCAAATTAAGCTGTGCTAAAATAAGGCCCGTCCATCCGGATTTATGTCTGGGCCATAACGTGTCTATTTATGGTTGAATGCATTTGAAATTTGAATACTGGACACCTTGTGACCAATAGGTGTGTCGTCAATTAAAATCAAGTTACAAGCTCAAATGCATTGCGCCAACACATTCCCAAAAGAGATTGTCGGAACAGACTAAATAACAAAAAAAAAAAATGTGTTTGCCTTTCAAAAAAATCCTTAACACACTGTTTTGACATTCAAATTATATAGGTATATATAGTCAGCATTGCAAGCACTAAGGAAATGACATGGGGAACTCCTTCTTTTGTTGTATAAGCAAATAGTATAATCAGATGGTTTCAGGTGGTGAAAATGTTCTTAGACTAGTGGTGATAACACTTTTGCCCGGCAACCAATAATACAATTAATTACAGTGCAAAAGATAAATTAACTCATATATTGTAGTTCTCTTTTACTGTATTTTTTAAATATATTGTATATTTTACCAACCTCGACCATTTATACAGCTTTGGTACCTTTTGGCGGCAAATGCGCCATATTCAACCGAAACTTGTAAACAAACAAACATAATAACATCAATAGTTAAGTCAGCTGACCGACACGTCGTATTGATACATGTGTAATACCCGATTTGCACGTTCACTACTGGGAAGTCACGTGAAGCGCGCTATCTGGTTTGTTTCTAGTGTTTTAACGTTTTATCAGAAGGCATTACTGAGGCTTCATGGCTCGAAACAGACTCGGTGGACTGTCAAATTTGTAACATTTCACAACGTCATGTATTAAACACCAACCATGATCACTGAGTGTACACTATTGACACCTGCACACATATCTTGTAGAAGCGAATAAAAACAAAGTTAAACTGTAGCATTCGGCCAATGTTATAAATTATACCCACACAGCTAATCTGTTCAATGTTCGGGGAAGGCCGAAAGCTATTTCGTAGATTATGAGCTCAGAAACCTTTTTTACCGCTAAACTTTCAATTGAGTCCCCGGAAGTCTACCCCAAGGAAACACTATCCTTTAACATCTTCGAAAAATCAATAAAAGCTAGTTCATTTACGTGTAAAGACGTTCTTTGTCTGTGGTAAAACGGAGTAACATATAATGAGCATTATCACAAGTCAAATTATTCTACTGATACCGAACTCGTAAATGGAAAGGCCACTAGGCTATTTTTCGTCAACAACGAAACGCTACTTAAATAATGGTTGAATATCATTGATAAATCATTTGACTCAATACGAGTGGAAAACCTATGACTCGCAACTATCGATGTAAATTGGTTAAACATTTTAAAGGTCATATTTTATCATGCTAAATATTATGGAGAGGGTTTTATTCTAAATTACTGAAACACAATTCGCTATTACCAGTACGCCAACCAGATCATCAATATTAATAAATTCTCTTCTATTATATAATTGTTTGAGCAAATCTGTAATGGTAAATACTGTTACATCATACCGGGTGAATCGGTTTCACACAGTCAGTTCCAAAGTACTTTCCGTAACATTGTGTGTAACATTGTTGTCCTGGTAACCTATAAAAGCTTTACTTCAACTAAAGCAGCTTGGGGTATTGTATCCTTAACAACACAATATTTTTTCTTGCTATCTCAATCGATCTGTCCTTCCAATTGTAATCTAGGTCATCACTTTGATACCACAACACATCGTGGCATCGGTACGATTTATGTACAGATACATATCAATATATGTGCGTTTTTTATTAAATGCTGTTACTATTAGTACTAGCTCCATCTGTTCTGGTGCTCCTGAAAAGACAGTTATGCTGTATCTAATTTATTCAGTGGATAGAATGTCAATGGAATACTCCCTGCGGCACAAAACTACCGGTACAAAAAATCACCTGTTTCGCCCTTAAGGATAACCAATATCCGAACTTATATGCTTCCATTAATATTTCACAACTTTTCAAGTGCGTTAGTTTGAACTACTATCAAAGACATGCCAGACCAAGACGAATATATGTTATGGTGTTTAATTAATCAGTTGATTGATGTTTAACTCAGTGATATCTCACTTTAACTACGACTTTGTGCTGTCGGTGTATGACTAAAAGCCGAAATAAAAAACTACCTCGCCATCTCAAGTGTCAACGGAAAACGGGGTTTATTTAGCAGATGATTTCGGAGTCAGCGGTGTATGACGGAGTGTCACGTGTACTTTTATTAGAAGTACATTGAGAAAGAATATCTTGTTACTGCATTAATATATGGATGGCCTCTTAATGTGTATTGTCTACATCCTCGGGCAAAAGTTGATTCTCTTGTAATTTTAGAATGACTATTTCTGAGTTCATTCTAAATATTTGATTAATTGCTTTGATGTGTACCATATAGTTAATACAATAAATGCTATTAAAAGCAGTCCTTGTAATCAGACTTCCCATACCTACCTGCAGCTACAGAACTGTGCAATGGTAAATCGTTGTAATTTCCGCATCGTACAGGGCGATGCGGACACTTAGCTTGAACTTACCATCATTTTTCAACGCTTATTTTCCAGTTTCTTAAATTTTTTGTCTAGCTGTTATCAAAATAATGTATTTGAAGTCATACCACCGTTGCTCCACGGCAATAATTTTAAGAAAAAAGTCGAGTTACTGAGAAAGATTTTTGAAATTTAGCCGCAATCTTTCTACTCTCGTTGACAAATACAATTTCTTACATTTTTACCAATGCGCGAGGTGGGCATTTTTTATTAATTTTTCTAAATTACATTATGTTTGCTCTGGGGGACATTATATTTTCAACAGAACTAACATCTGAAGTGACTGAACCGAGTTTGTTTGTGTTAATGTCGCTACTTACTGTTTCAATACATCGCCAGAATGTAAGCAACACACAAATCAAGCAAATAAAGACGCATGCAATTAAATGTGTACGCACCGGTTATTAATGTTTGACTTGCGGCAGACTAGCTCATGAAAAAAGTACGGCAAACGTCTGCTCTCCTTTTTGCACTTGTAACCGATTCATACAAAAACCTTTACTATCTAAAATATTTAAGAGCTTGATTTTAATATGGGACGACAAGGTTTTATTGGTCATATATTGCTGTAACATAATGAACTACATGAAGGTGTGTCTAATTGTTTGTGAAACAGATTCCACGCTTGTTTGCTTGGCGATTTACGCCGTACTTAAGGTTACATACATTTCAATTATATGAGGGCGTGTTGCCAGCGCAATGTGTGAATGAAACCACTTGAACGACGATAGCAGCTCAGAGGACACTATTTACAGTACATTTACTGGACGAAAAACACAACAACAAAATAAATCGGCCCCTTAGCCCAGAGAGCGCAGGAGGCTCCAACCCAACCACCTGCCATAGAATATGATATCAGATTCTATAGTAGTATGATTTGGTTGAATTCGTTTGTTTGTTTCATTTGGGTTTTTACGCAATTTTTAAGGTTATATCACTCACACGAAGGCGTGCTAGCCCATTAAGTGAGCGAAACCATCTTGAACGGCTCTGGCAACACAAAATACACCACAATTCATTTATAGGACGAAAAACAGGACACCACGAATAATTGGCTTTTATTTTCCTCTGAGCACATGGACCACATGGGGACAAGAGGATCCCGTCAAAGAATCAGTTGCAGTGATGTTATGTGTTATATATTTGTATAACGAGTAATCATACTGGCACAGGGATAGCGACTAATTAAATCCGATATTTTGTGTTATATATATATAAATCAAACTAATTTAAACCCAAGCATGGGGCAGACCTACAGTGTTGTCTAAAAAACAAACCACGTGTCGACCTCACAAAACAAAGAGAAAAAAAGATGTGGATGTGTGCGGGTACGCTTGAAGCTGCAAATAACATAATTTGATAACTAGTGTAACGCCCCCCACCCCCCAAATCCCCATCCAAAGAAGAAGAACAAAGGACCAAATCCTTGTCCACCCCCAGCAAAGAATTATTTTGGAAAAGGTATGTGCTTGCTAACTTATTGACTGGACGTTGTCAGCTATCATACAAACGAACTTTACTTTGCACAAAATTTCAAATCTGCATTCGTGGAAGTAACTTTCTCCAAATTATTTATTTCATCTAACTTAGATATTAAATTGTGAATGCAACTTTGAAGCGGGGTAAGCTGAGAAGACCGCTTCTGTGTCTACCCGGCATAACATTCGCATTTGATAGATTACCAATGCCTTGCTGTAATCTACGGCTACCATGTCTCACAAAGTGAACTGGATTTATTCAAGACAATTGCCAAAAGAGATGATCGTCAAAAGAAGAAAAAGAAATCGGAATAAACATATATGCACAGTTTTTGACAATAAATATATGCCATGTTGAAAATGTATTTAGAGCTTACTGCAACTGCCTATTGGGAAAATAACATCCATCGGTTTCTGTAGCAAAAAGGTGACAAAAGTGCGACTAAAAAGGGAGAACTAAACGTCCAAAACATTTTACTTGCATCCGAATCGATTCCATATCGCCGAATGCAGATATGTATAATCAACGTAGATGTGTTTCGTAGCCGTTAAATAACCAGAGGATCTTTATTGTTGACTTATATTAACTACATGGCCTGTTTGAATGGTACAAATAAGACTTAGTATTTGTATTTGCATGCAATGACTAACTTGCAAATGAAAAACAAAAACATCTGAGTGTTTATACAAAGCACTGAGAAGAGGGGATATTTACAAGAATAATGGAGGTTTTTTTTCTGTCATGGTATAGTTGTTGTTTTTTATTAATATATGGCTATGCAAACAAATGGGAGGGTCTGTCGTATATCACAGAAACTGAATTGTTGTGAAAACGGAAACAAAATGTTGTGATAATCAACCTAACCAAACCTATAAAGAGTTCTGAAGCATGGCGACATGTCAACAACGACAAAAGGAAAATAATACAACTCGCATGCACTCCACAGCTTCAGAAAATATCAGTCATCAGGCAATACATCAACAAAACATTGTAATCTCACCAGGCTGTACCACCACGTCTGTATTAAATAATTAAGGTTTGTATTCCAACGTTTATTTGCCTCGGACATTGCGCATATATTTGCATTTTTTAAATCCATATTGCCGATATATTTAACCTGAGCAAAATGTTAAGGATTCATGATCGTTGACTAGTAATTCCGACGGCAGGAACACCAACATGCCATCAAGCGGTGCATAAATGTGTAAACCAATAGCAATATATTTGTTTTTTGCCAAAAGAACATAGTAATTTATTTGGTACGGACCCAATGTACACAATTTATGATTTTTCAAGAGTTCATAACAAGTGATTACCGCAGTCAACATACAGTGACACTGTCTCTATATTTAATTATTTTTATAAATGTAGAGAAAGAAAATTGTGCTTGCCTCCACCGGGATTCGAACTCGAGTCTCTGAATTTATAACTATAGATAAAAAATCACATGTAGAGACGTGAAAGGTAATTATTTTTAATTGTGTTTAATCAACAATAATGCACGATATTATTATTACTATTGTTGTTTAAAATTGGACTATCATGTAGTAATAGTAAGAAATAATCACACTTAGCTAGGGTCGGTGGTTGAGAGAAGGTATCGGTGTCCTCCCTGCTAAGGTGTTTCAGGTAATCATTCTGATTTGCGTCAAGCTATTTTTGTGTATTGCGCCTGTTAAAAAGTGGTTTCCTTCACGAAAAAAATGTTTAGCATTAATCAGTAAACATATTGCACGATTGAATTGCTCTGAGATGCTCCGAAAAAACGTTTTCACTGATTGCGTTAAGAATGATGAAGGAGTTCCTTGTATGAAGTTTTATACATTTCCGGCTCCCTGTTGGAAAATAAATTTAATTGCAGAAAATCCTAAGAGTCATTGTAGCGAGCCCACAGGATCGGTAATATATGAAGATTCCATTAGGAGTAAATTTGAAATATATTCACCTAGGATACAACAAGAAAAAAAAACCACACATGTTAAATATGTGGGCTGAAAGTTGAAGTTATGACCGAATAGACGACATACAACAAAACTTTGTTGGAAACATGATCTTGCGGCAACACTGTCATTCTTCTTAATTGTATTGATATCTCGTATGTTTCCAAATTAAGTCAGAAAATATATTAACCAACAAACCTTTAGGTATTTTTTATTGCTTGTGAAGAAACCAAATTGTTCGTGATCTAATGCTTAGTCCAGCTGAACTCAATAAATTCAACAAAACTTCATTTAAAATTTCCTTGCAATAGAGCAGTATATTATATAACTACATTATCCTTCATCTCCTTTCTGCAATCAGTTGGCTATACGCTATGTACAATTTGACTCTTTGAACAGCGTAACATATAGTCTAATTCAATATTTACTATCACAAAACTAAAAGGAAAAATTAAACTATACAAAGCGAGTTATATTTTTCTTGTAAATTATTAATTGGATGTTGGAAGCTATTCATCAAAGAAGCATTTGTATACAGAAAACTGTTTAATAATTCTCCCGCCATTAACTGTGAAAGCATGTGATATACAACAGTGTCAGGTCAATACTTTGTCTCTATTTTGCCTTGGATTTCTTTATTGTTTGTTTTCCGATGTTAGACCAACATGACTATATGTCCCAATTACAGATCATTTAGTACAATTCAATATGTATGAAATTTAATACATTTCTGGCTCCAACCATATATTTGAAATAGCATGTATTCGAAATAGCAGATGTTTCAATTTCGTAACAGCAATCTGCTCAATTCATTTGGTTTTTGAGTTTTTTGACGGGTGAATTGAGTATATAAGGCCGGTTAATAAGCAAATCAATAAATCAATGATAAGTCTTTGTGTTTTCCCACTAAACTTTCGTTAATCTTGCAAGCTTCTGCTGGTAACGAGCATCAATTGAAATGATCCCAAACACAATTCGATTAAAATATGTGGGAGACGTATTGTCTTTGATATGGTTGTCTGTCTGTGTTTCTGTCACACAACATCATGTGCGGCCTATAACCTTGCAACGCATGCTTGGAAATAATTCAAACTTGAAATAGATTATGCAATCGATGCGTCATGATCTTGAATTAATGTCGTGTATCAATGCTGCACGTTGGGGTTGCGAGAGCAAAAAATCCCAAATACCCGTCCTTGTCTGGATGGTGTCGTAACAATACTGTTGTTGATCGTCCCAAAAAGTGCGACGTGATTTTCATGTAATGTCGTGTGAACGTTAATAGTCAAGGTTGCATTGACAACAAGCAAAACAAAAAACTTGTTCGGGCTATAACTTTGAACCCCTAGCTTTGAAAGAAGTCGAACTTGAGTTTATTGCTGCCTATAACCGAACGATGTGTCACGGACCTTACTCAAGTTCATGTTCATGTCAATAAAGGTTCTCACTGCATCCCCATCAGACGGAAGAAAATTCCAAGTATCAACAATTGTTTCTCAGAGAGCACACCCCTTTTAGTTTAATAGTTTGTGATATTTTAGATATTGCTAAGATATCTTACGCTATTAAGGCTGGGTACGTGGATATTATGGCGGCGGGAGAGACAGACTGTACTCAAAACAATACTGTTTTAAGGATATTTAAAAAATAACTAAAAGCCCCAAATCATTAGGATTCCACAAATGTCTGTGTTAAATCCTGACGCTCACGGCGACTGCTATGTCTTAGTTATATAAACTATGACTGGTACCTTTCGAAACTGGTTAAGATTGCTTTCATTCACCCCGAGAAACAACAGGGCAACAATTTACTTACGATAACTTATGTCTTAATGTTGCCAAGACGTGTTCGCTTTGAATGCCCACACAATCAATAACTTTTAATCGATATTTATTTCAAGTATTTATATAAGATTTGAAAAAAATCCAGAGGATTCTCAAAAAGGTTAAGGCAGGAGGCGTGCAAAGTTTGTGAATGTTCGATTTATATAAATACTCGTCCACGTACATTTTGCTGACTTAAAGGAGAAGGAAACAAAAAACAACACATCATATTCAAGTTATAGACCATATCAAGTTGTTACTAAAACTGCTTTTACATTTTTTGTTATTCTTTTTCCACTGAAAGTCACTTTAGTCACTTTGACCTACTGTACGTAAAATGGCGGTAAGTACCATATGTAATATCACTTAGTATTCTGGTTATGTTCTGTGGTTGTGTATTTTTCTGTGAGCACTGGGTGTCAATAATTGTAAGGAAAAAGTATATCTCTCTGTTACACCGTGCGTCTAATAGTCTAAGGGTTCCAGAAGGCATTTTAAAAAAAAAAATCTTTTCTAGGAAAAAAGCTCAGCTGATAATTATTATTGTACTGTTATTATATTGTACTGTGTGCTGGATATTAGGTTATGCGAAATGAATATTCTGTATTTTCGGCAAGGGGCGTTATCTCTCACAATTCATCGCTTGGTTTAAAGATACAAAATAACCGCCAACCTGTTGTTTGTACATCTTGCAATGAAATGGGGAAATATAAATTACTTTATTATTAATTCAATATGTGGTACATTAATACAATATTCCGATTCTCACTTAGATCTAAAGTTAATCGTTATGTAAACATAATCGGAGATCTGTTGCCGTTAAGTTGACAGAGCTTTGAGCAGCCGGTCTCAGGTGCGTTATCACCAGTTTTATAATAGATTGATCGGATGACTTGTTGCAATTAATAATCGTACTCATATTCGAACTGGACGAACATAATATTTCCAACAGAGCTCACATTTGCAGGGGTTTCACCTTGCCTGTGATAACGTCGCTGCTTACTGTTTGAATGCACCGCTGTCATTCACATGAAATACCCTTTACCACGACGTTAAACAGTAATAGGGTTAAACTCAATCTTTTATTGACTTCATTTTTTTCTTCTTTAATCAACGTTAATATAAGATAAAACAATAATCCAAATAAAAACTCTTTTTTATAAAAAATGCGAAAAAACGCATTTGGGGACCTTGCGGAATAGTATTTAATGCGGAACCTTTTTTTCTTTGTGTTTTTTTTTTTGCGGATGTTTTTCGGTGCACTTTTTTGAGAATGGGTTTATTGATTTAGAAATTACGTTGTTTTTTGGACGCTCTGTTCACAAAATCCATAATCATTAAATATATCTTTGTGAACAGCTGCTGTAATCAGTGTTCTCTACTTTCAAGAACCAAGATGATACGCAGCATCAGTCGTAGAGCTGTGGGATCCATATGCAATTGATCGAAAACATGGTTTTGTCTAGCACATACATTGTAAATAATCTTGTGCTACACTGATGCCATCGTTATTTGTTTTGTAGTTTTATATATATCATGACATCAAAACCAAAAAGTGGCCATGTTCATTTTAAGTCAAAATATTATTTTATATCACCAGTCTTATCAACCTTCATCATAGTCTAAGTAACAATTATCCTGCCTTTATTCGGGATTCGAAATTTGTATTTTCACTGAAGGCACGGATTTGTATATTTGGGAAAACAACCACTTTATGTCAGATAATTGATGACAACGCCTAGATAGGACATATATAAAGTTGTACTTTAGACATGTTAGCGACATGTATTATGGTCTTAGCCTATCGCTGGGAATATAATTGTTGATCGGCGTTAAGGACATGAAAGTATTTAAATGTAACTCTGTTGAGTCGGACGAGTGCTTACTGAAAAATACATAATGTAATACACACAAAATTAAGATGTGTTGTTTGCGCTGTTTTCTGTAAATGCCACTGTTCTTACACTTACGCTTTTACACATTCTCTTTGGTTATTCTAACTTCACGGTTTTTAATTAACTTTTTTGATCAAGATCAATCATGTCTTGTGTCTCTTTTATATGGCTGTCCTGTATTTGTACTCTGTAAACGACCAACACGATGCCATTGCCGTTTGCCTTTCACTGTACGCGGAATACGTTCGAATCTCACCGTGTACCGTATGCATATAAGGGGAGTTTCCCAGCGGCTGCAGTGATCTCGGAATGGATTTAACGAGGTTTCTTTCCGGTTTTCCACCATACACCGACAAGCCAAAGTAGTCATAAAAATACAAAAATCTGGAGTACGAGGTTAATTACTAACAAATGATTGCATAACTAAATAAATAAATGAATTGACTAAAATAGTTATGTATGTAGTTTGAAAAAGAACACAATTCTATCGGAAATAAGTGAATGTATGCGACCTGTTCAAAGTGCCAAGCAACTTGTCTAAGTCAACAAAATCACCTTGGTTTTTATTTTATTTTATATCTTGTCTGTTTGATCTGTGATGGGGAGGAAATTAATGTTCTCAAAAAATCTGAAATTCCAATAAAATAGTCGGACCTGCCGAGTTGAATTCTGTCTTCACTTTGATGTAGCTGTTACCAGATCGACCACATGTGAAGCCTGTAGACGTGTGTCGTTGTACAAAGCGTTTTATTTCTTATTTTGCCACTTTTTGTAACAAATTTTAACCAGCCAAGTTGAACATTAAAGCAGACAATATAACAATAAACGCCATTTCATCTCCGTTATAGTTATATATTTATATTTGTGTTAGTGCTCCCGTCATCCCGGCATCCCGGTCACCATCATTGTTTAAAAAAAATTATGATTTTTTACCATCAGCTAATGTAAAACAAGTGCATTGTTTTTTACTATTGTTTGGCAATGAACTTTTGAAAGTCTCCTTTAAGAATTATATACCGAACTTGTCCTGGGTATTGTTACAGATTTAGGCTTTTTGTTGTCACCACAGCACGTATAAAATGTATGTAATAAATCAGTTATCTAATTCCCATTGCGCAGGACAGTGAAGCCTATTCAGTCCTAGTCCATGTGCCATCGAATAGTCTGTCGCTAAGAAGTTTGAGTGCAGTCTATTCCCAAGGATACAGGACGAAACACCTTAAGGCACCTGAAGATCTTGCCAACTACCTACCACAATACTGATGAGCTCAGGCAGGTTTGGATGGATTTAGGAGACAATTTACTTCCTACGTGTGTGCCAATCTTCATGATTAATGTTTGTTCGAGCGCCTACTGTTGTAATCAAAATTATTATAAAACTTGGTTATTTTCAATCCATTTAACTTAAGGGGAGGAAAACATGGAAATAAAACGGTTTGGTCAATATATTTTTGATCAAACCGTTTCGCTATATTTTGGAAACGGACGTTTACAGTCTGATTCCAAAATATAGCGTTCTAATTGTCAAGACACTTTCCATGGTCTAGTCAGAGCCACGCGCGCGTATAGAATTGTATGGCATGAAATGGGGTACGGCGTAAAGCCTCAATCAAACACTTCCTCTACCTTTTTTTATCAACAGTTTATTTTGGGGGTTAGTGGTTCATTCGGTCGGCTTTGTCACAGCCACAAAGCAGAACTGTGGTGTCTCAAATCAACTCTGTTGAAGATTAGGCATCTAACCTGGAACACGATAAAAATACATCCAAGTGCGACGTAATAACCAAGTACACCAATCAATAATAAAATGTAGTGTTCAATCGATTAGGACAGGGCACATTTGTCATTTATTTATTTCTTAGCTTTTTATTTATGCAGCACTAAATTCATTTGGCTTTTCTTATATAAAACCGTTTGATATTTGGCGTTGGGCTTTTCATATTTGGCGATGAAAATTAATTTGATATTAGGCATAATGATTTTATATCGGCGTTAAGGACCATTTTATATTACACATCAATCTTTTTTATATAACATGTCGATTTTATATTAGGCGGCTGTAAAATGTAAATAATCCGTATTTATTTTTACACAAGTTCTGTAACTGCTTCTGTCAGGGGCTGGTTTGCTGCAGGATATGACCTGACTTTTCCCTCTATAAACGCCATAGAATCCAAGCACAATTCATCTCTGCGTAACGTAATTACCTGGAGAGATTATACAGCACGGCTTTTTTGTCTGCAAACTTTGATTTATATTCCGTGTCGTTAGGATTCTGAGGTTCTGGTGTTATAGATCGTTATCAACAATATCAACTTGACATTTGATGAATTATTTATCTCTCTTGCAAGAGTATTTCTCACATTTATTTGAAAGCAATGTGTCATTATAATATAACTGATGCAAGTTGACAAGAAATCATATTACCTCAATATCTGAAACACCGTCAGTCGTTTTGTTGTCAGGCAATGTTTCCATGCAACTTGAGCTAATGTTTATTTTGTATTTCTGGTTAAGTGATTCTTTAGCTGATAACCCTAACATATAGTGATGTATCGCATTTTTTTTTTATCAACGTACAATAGAAGTGAGATGGTGTTTATACTCAAACGTCATTCTATAAAAATAAGTTTGATTGAGGTAGATGTTAATGTCTTTTTTTCGGTCATCAATGTATTTTCGAAGTTGTTAATAATCGAATCTAGATGATACTAACATCTGTTCCAAGCGTCGTTTCTTACACATATGTTTCCAAATTATCACGTGTTGATTTTAGGTTGGTTTGTTTATCATTGCGAAAACATTTTTACGCAAGTTCTGTGCCAGTAGACTCAATGATATCCTATTAAATCAGACAATAACGATGGAAATTTGTTTCTGCTATCATCATTGCGTAAAGATTGTTTTCGTATTCATGTTTTATTGGCTAAATTCTCATACACAGGCTGTCCGTTAACGTTTGTAGGCAGACTAAACTGTTAAGTATACTAGTGTATCTTGTGTAAGGTGTCTTCAGCTAATATTTGTCGGCTAGGTGCGCATGTTCTGAACAGGTATCTGTGTATACGAAATCTGCAATACCGGGCTTTAATAGGACTTTCTCTCAATGGCCCAAAAAGATCATCTTGTATGCCCACACTTTTTAAGTTAATACATTTTCAATTAAGAGGAAGTAAATTTTCTTGCCTCAACCGGGATTCAAACTCGGGTCTCTGGCTAGCAGGGCCAGAAAAAACTTAACCCAAACAACAAACACATTTGTGAGTCATATCTAGATAAAAAATACACTATTTCAGTGTCTATGTGTAAAAACTTACCATAGAGAAATATTCGCAGCTTTAACCTGGATAAAAACTCGTTCGTTCTACGGTGAGTCTCTGTAGTTCAGTTGGTTAGCGCTGGCCCTGCTAGCCAGAGACCCAAGTTCGAATCCCGGTGGAGTCAAGCGAAATTTTCTTTCGTTACATTTATACAACAGTATATATATTAACTACATTAGTCAAACGAGCAGTGCACGTGAAAGGTCGAAAATCGGATTTTGGGAAGATTATAGATTTTGCCCTTGGAGAACAGAAAATGTGACACGGATTAAATAACACACACTGAGAATCTACTGCAAGGCAATAATAGTATGATTAACATCCGCGTTAAACCTAGCCAATCTTGTCCCTGGAGGTCGACATAAGCCGTCATGTGTCTGCCAAAAACATCGATTTAACCAACTACAGAACAACAGATCCACGAACCAAACCGTCCAATGTGATGTTTGAAAACAGAAATGCAATATGACTATTCCTTCAACGGTGAAATGTTATTGAAACGAGTTAGGAACTCTTTTGTCATGATAGCAGTGAATCCATTAAAGCGCAAAAGCAGATATCGAATAATCGTGGACAAACACAGAGAATTATTTATATCATCCCATTTCTATATAGTTCCAAAATGGTGTACTATTTCAAAAGCGATAACGTATAGAATACTCACGTAAAGCTGATGGGTACACTGTGCTGTGCCGAACAATATGCTATATTGTCATGGTTTTATAGTTGTGTGCCATTTGAATCTATTCAGTATTCAAACATGCAATCTATATCCTCACTCTTAGGTCACACTACATCATTTATTATTTCTGTTCAGATCGCACCGCAATGAAATTGTAATTATTTATAGAATTGCTTTTGATGAGCAAAATTGTGCTTCACACATTTGTGGGAATATATTTGTTTGTATTCGATTCTAAACAGGTAGCTGGCCATAAACGTAGTCTATGGCCATTTTCTTTTCCATGTAAGATCTGCCACACGTTAAATCAGGGTACTGGCCTGTAGGAATTGCTGAAATGAACATCAGCTCGTATAACAATTTCTTTGACAAAATCAGGTTAGGATAACAGGCTTATCACCAATTTTACCACCCAAGGCACTTTGGTTCAGTTTAAATCTCTCTATAGGCCTTTAAACTAAATGTTTTTTAGCAAAACAAAATTATATTTGAAAAGTGTATATAAGAATCAAAGGGTATAATATGAGACATCAAAATACACAATATATTGTTTAAGCGGCATTTGGAAGCTGGGTACATAACAAAAACATGACGTCTAAAAAAAAAAATGATTCGGCCTAGATGCTGAGACCGTTTTCAGGCATTAATTACAAATCTCAAAAGAATTTACTTAAATTGTAAAAGAACAACATTATTAATTTGTTTAGAAACTGACGTTATGGCTACATTAGAATTACATGATGTAACATTAGAATGAGGGTTGTGACAGTTTTACTTTAGAATTATATACCTAGAAGTTGAAAATCCATCTTAGTCGTCATGATTTTCTTAATATCCAAAATGTTTTGAAATAACTAAGAATATCCACATGGAATTTTATGAGCTGGATAGCTTTCATGTCTGTTCGTTTGTGTGGATGAATTTTGTTCGATTTTATCAACTTGCTAGATAAATTTCATTTCAACGAAAAGCAATTAGTGCATTGCACAGTCGAGCAAGCGAGCAGGCTACTGGTCTCGATAGTGACCCCACACATAGGAAAAAAACAAAACAAAGAATACAACATATATGATGTACAGTATTGATTGATTGATAAATTGATATTAAGCGTCGCATTCAGCGTTATTTCATATTAGCTGTGGCGTGAACAGTTTTAGTTCTTTAATTTTCTAAGTTCCTAGATTCGTTATCCTCGTTACTGTTCTTATCACATCCCCTAGGGCTGTACATCAAAAGTAGAAACAAAGCTAAAGGAGGACAGACATAAGTGATAACAAACTTTAAAAATGCATTGAAACATTCATGTTTCAGGTTTAAAAATCCAATATAACCCAATATTTGTTTGATGTCATAGACACAGTCACAAATTACACAGTTTGATTCCTGTTCATCTTTGCGTACTGTATGTCTTTTTTGTGAGGTGACGACATCGCCTTTGAACCACAAAATCCATTCAAGGCATATTATGGGAGTAATGATTATGTGCTATGGTACATGATGTGGACTTTGTTAGGGACCTCTTTGTTCTACATACATTTACCCTCCTTAAGGTTAGCTATGTATCTGGAAAAAAAGAATTATATACCATTTATTATTTATCAGTTGATGCTGGATCGTTACTTTATAGGTCCCCCCTGGTTAACATTCACCAGTTCTTCATTTTATTACATATTTATTTTCTTCATTAAGCACCATCCTTTTTTTAATATATCTAATTCATTTTGTTTGATGTACGCGGGATATGCCATTGGCTTAATCGTATCATTACGTTAATATATTTACATTAAAAAAAAAGCATTTGAGCTGATTGTCTCTTGGGCTTTGCCCATTTTTTGTTTCTAAACGGCTCTAGTTCGTTTTAATTCATCGTACTTTTAATATCAGTTTACTGTTATTTCTAAATATATTTTGACTGGATGAAAAATAAATTTGATCATGTTCAAGTGACTTTGTCCTTTGTGATCCGTATTGATGAGTGTGAATCAATGTACTTCGCGAGAGTATTTCTCGAAATATATTGACAAACTGAGAACGACGTTTTGATTTTTCTTGTAATTGCAGGCGATGTTAAATCAGTCTGCTGTTGTTTTACCAAAACAAATGAAATACTCTCTTGAATTATCATGTATAAGGCGGGAACGTTCAGTCCTTTTGACCCTCGTCTAATGAGAATATTAGAGGGACTTAAAATTCGTTAGCGTCAGATTTTGTAACGCATGGACCATAGAAGGCATCGTCAGACTTGTGATTATCATGCCCGCTGAGATAAGCTTGGCAGGATATGTCATAACATAGTAATTCCGGTCCTCCTGCCATAAGGTTCGTGCGAGGAAGTACCATCAATTAGCCTTTATTAAACCGCTAACCACTGTCTGAGAACTTAGCTTATGATTGACGTACGCCCAATAGCAGACACAATTCGCTGGCGTAATTACATTACAAGAAATGTGCTTTCACAGCAAATACAAATTCCATGTGTAATTCAAAGTTTATTGTTTGCGAAATATATATTATTTACTTCCTAGATATACTAGTGAGTTTTGATAGTTTTTACTTTTATTAACTTGAATGTGGTAACAAACTAGATCCGAATGTAAAGCAAACTTCATTAATTTATTAAGTCTAATTTGTTATTAATCTTAAACTAGACTTAGTAAAATGAACAAAAACTAGAAAAGAAGCAATCATAGATAGCTTGAGAGTGTGTATCCAAAGATAAGATCTGATTTTAGTTGCCTTCATTTTTCGAGTTTCTGTAACCTTGTATAAGAAGTCTGGATTTGAACATTGCCTCTTTCTGCTAGAAATCATATTAGTTGATACAGTATTACTGGTTCCTCCACTTAAAAGCATGGGAACAAGATGGATGTTAATCTCATAATGTCAGGAATATATTCTCGGTAAAACTGATTCCCTTAACATATGATAGTGTTCACGAAATAAGCAAAATCCTGGGAAATTTCAGGGTAATTTCCCGAGCGGGTGTGCACTGTTTACCAATTAAGAGCAACTATCGACTGATTTGAGTTACACAAGAATAAAGTATAAAGCCGTACTTATCTCGAAATTCCACGTGGAGACAAGTAACGAATTAGGAACCGTTCTAATAGCTTGTAAATGTACCTGTGCACAGCTATGTCACATAGCTCAGGCGAAGGGGTCGCACCTTGTGGTGCTCCCACAGTTTGTCTGCAGACATTGCCATTAAAACCGAAATCGTTCGTAAGAGTGACCTAATTTATTTCCATTAGGAGCTCAACTGAAGGTCGTTGAATGATGTATTCAATGCCCAGGTGCAGTTTGAGATTGCCGTTTACTGTTCCAGCTTTTTTCATCAAATCCAAGACTTGTGCATAAAGATATGGCATCTATGTGATTGGCATCGTATCTGTCTTGATACATTGTTTCACAATAATGTATATGAAATGGGTTGTACTTTAACTCTTGTGAGGAGAAAGTAATCAAGTTAGCGCCCCAACTTTCAGTTGTTGAATCGACTTGAATGGTTGTATGCCAGCCAGGGATTTTCAGTCTCGGCGGTAACATGGGGTTAACTGGGTCCATAATTTCAGACATGGATCCCAGGTTGTGTATTTTGGTTAGAAAATACCGCGTTGACATCTTGTTAGATATATAAGAGAGAATATTGAAGCAATTCGTGCTCAACAATTTTTGATTGATATTTTAATAGCTGGCTTTACACCTCGCATGTGTGGTCTTCGCGGTTACAAACAATGTGGTGACATTTTTGTCCCCTTGGGTGACAAGAGACTCAAGATCTTTGGATTTGAGATTATTTTATAAGCAATTTTTACTCATGTAGGCGCAATTATAATTTTTGTTCTGATATATGCATATAGGTAATCTTCAGTTGTATTATCTGCAAAGGTGATGTACACTCTGATTTGTTCATACAGTTATGTAGAGTATTCCACACCAGCGTCTTCATTTCGACAGAGCGCTCGCAGTTTCATGTTTGTCTCAAGAGAAGTAAAATTCTTGCAAGAGAGGACATGCGTCAATACACGGAGAGGGGACAAACTTCCATCCTTTAAATAAAAGGAGAATGGCATTATCGTCAAGGACGACGATGGACATATGTCGGATACACTGTTTGGCAGTGTTTAAATCCAAGTCCCATCTTCGTTTAGAAGATGTTGATATGCGTATTGCACACTTGGTCTTTCGGCGTCAGGCTTTTGCCTTAGAAGTGAAACTTCTAGCTGGCATATTTACCAGTAGAGACTTGAACCGTGCCAATTTATATGACTACAGAGT
>JAVFBZ010157362.1:0-18287 GCA_032466195.1 Katharina tunicata | reverse complement strand
ATAAACTCAGAAGTTGTTAATCCATAGTAGTTCCAGTGTTATTATATAGCCAACTTCTAAATGCCACTTAAAGAAGGCTATTTACCCCTGGAAGCCTATTTTCTGCCCTATGCACAATAAACACATTAACAAACAAGGTGTCCCTAAACAATTAATATAATTAAGAAAAATTCATTTAGAAGTACGTTGTGTTCTCAAAGCAAACAGATGAGCCGTGGAATCTGTTCAAATTGACAGTTATCCAGAGGCTATTAAAACGTTCCACCCAACATGAAGACGATCGTATCACGTCAAAGGTGGGTATTCTCGAGAAAGGTACGAAGTAAAGGGGAATGTCCGAGTAACACTCCATGCCTTAAAAAAAATGGAGCCGAGGCCCCGCCAAGGCACATTGTTATTAAGGAACGGAGTGTTGCGAGGATTTTCCCCTAGTTAAAACACACCCTTCTTAGTATGGGGCGTGTTGCATGAACCCATATCGTGTATGTAATTCAAAGCCTTCTTTTTTTAAATGAAAATATCTCCTTTGTGTAGTACGACACGAATGTCAGATACCCTGTTTTGTATGAATTACAGTGATATCTCCATATGTTTAGACCATAGACATAACGCTGCGTTTCGTCTTATACGAAGTAAAATTATATACACTAGGGGTGACATTAACTTTTTATAAACTGGTTAAAAGGCAAGTTTGACTTGTCCAAATGATACTTACACACGCATATATTACCAGAACTGTAAACGAAAGTGATCCCATGTGAAGGCTGGATGTAAAGTAGATTCAGAAATGCTCAAAACTGGTGATAAAATCAGCAAGATCCATGAACTTAACACTATTGCACACATGGGAAATGTACATTTCCTTCGGAATGGCCTTGGCCTTGAGACAGGTGGCTCCCAAAGACAGACAACTCCTGGGATATCCTCATAAAATATGGGGATCACTTGGAGGAGGGTACGACTACGGCAAGCAAGATTTATTACAGACATAGTGTTTTAAATACAGCCAACTTATCACATTACTGTACTTTAAATTGGAATATAATTATGCATAGGCCTATCTTTTAAATACTCATATTGTTGTAGAAACTCACTTGGCAAGAAACCATGATGTACCAGCTGGTTATAAATTGTTGGTGTCCATATTTCATCGTAATTTTTAGTGGCCTCCACAAAGGATTCTTCCAAGTCATGTGCCATGTCATTTCATTCTCTGTATAAAGTCAAATTTCGTATTTTATTAAAAAGTTAATAAAACAGAATTTTATAATTGATTTGTAATTTTACTGATTAGTTATGGGTGAAAAGAACAGTGTAAGTATGCCCATACCAGTGATTCTAGAGAAAGTTCCGATGTGAAAGAGATTTCGTCAGTCACTCTGCGATCTTGTCCAAGCTATACATTTGCAAACTCTGGTTGCTACATACAATGCTATGACGTAGTGTGACATTAAAGCGCCCTTGCGTTCACATTTTATATTTGTATGAAACTACAGCCGCTTAGAAAGGATTCTAGCTTTACAAGGATATCCCACTTTCGCCGCCTTATTTGATGTTATTGAGGATGGGTGATTTTTGTGCGAGTTGGCTAAGACATTATTAAACGCAAGGGACCGTTTGAAGATTGAATTTATGGTTCGTTATGTGTTTATTTTGTGTCGCGACATTTGACAGCGTATACTTGTGCGTTTAAGACAAGATCAAGTCATAATATGTGTTCGCTGTTAATCAATTCGGCACAGCCTATCTTCTTATCACATCAAGGGGTGTAATCTACACGTAAATATAATTTATTACACGATATCAATAACCACCTACATAAGTCATTGTTCACAGTCTCAAGAGTAGCATGAATGTGTTTAACGCCTGAATAACTTCTTGACTCGGCACAGTGTCTAAGGCTTCGTTGGGGTGTTATTATGGAAATGTTCGTAACGTGTGATCGCGTGGTCAGGTGTTCTTGTTAATGCTAAAGGCGGATTATATGGATTAATAAATTGTTCTAAATTGCTTTTTAGTTTTTGAGTGTTATGTACTGATTAATGTCACAATATGTCTAATGTTACCAATACACCAGTTGTTTTAATTGCGCGGTTGGTTTGGTGAGAGCGTCCTGTGTCCTGGTGCTCTATATACTAAGATTCATCAGGAAGCCGATTTGTTGAGGTGTTCTATTTTCGACATGTAATTATATTAGTGGTGTCTTCTGCACCGATTGGGCTGGCAGGCCTCCACATGAGTGAAATAACCTTACGTACGACGTAAACCCCCACAATAAGTCAATCATATACGTTCTTGCGAGTTTGGTTGGTGGTAAATTTCTCTGTCCTCTAAGAAAAGCAGATTTTTGTAAGATATTGATTTGCGAAATGAGCTGACGTTGACATTGAGGTTGGTGTTGATTACAAAATTTGGCGGCCAACCCGTCATGTGAGTTGCACAACAAAGAGTAAACGCTAACTCAGACAAACTACGTTATTTACACTTTCCGTTTATGAAACCCAAATTTGAAATTGTTGACAACAGCTAATCCAAACGCTCTGGAGTATAGTTTCAGAAAATTTCATACCAAAGTTGTTAATCGTAAATGTCGCCAACTTCATTTAAACTTAACCTGGGATGATGTCATATACGACCCTAAAGTTTCGTACGAAGTTTATGAAACTCTCCCCAGGCCTCAGGTACCTTCCGTAGTTGATATCTGCTTTGTGTTAAACTGGTCTCTTAAACTGCTGTGATCCGTCTTTGGCTGTGCGGAAAAATAATCTTCACATGGTTATATCCGCTCATACGCAGACATGGCAGAGGCTAGTGAAACAAACATACATGGCCAAAGACCACCATTACTTTTACATAAGCCGTAATGTTGACGTTAGGTTCCGTAGCTCCTCCCTAAACTTTCGTTGGGCTTAAACCCGGGGCACATACCTTAATCATTCCTTTTCAAGTACACGATCAAAAGATTGACATGTCATGATGATTGAAATTTTAAATTAGCCGCCCTGGAATATGATAGGGGTCTGACAGCCCAGCTTCAGAGTGTAAACAACAGCGGAATCACACCTTGTTCAACACTCTCCATACACCATGTGGGGCCTATTTGGGCTTTAACATCACACTGACCACAAACCTCCACTCCAGTGCTACATATCAATACCAAAACGTTCACCAAAAATCAATTTGCAAGAGGAGAAAACAATAAAGAGAGAAAAACACACGCTTTATTCTAAGAACTATTTTCGATCCCTTACAATCCGGAAATTGTAATTGTGGTCTTATTCCACTTGTACTACAGTCCAGTATAGGCGTGGCTAACACAAGGTCGATTTACCCTCAACTGCCACCAGGGGACGCTATTCCAGACTTGATGCTATGCAAGGATCAGTCAATT
The DNA here is from genome assembly GCA_032466195.1 of Katharina tunicata. Lineage (NCBI taxonomy): Eukaryota > Metazoa > Mollusca > Polyplacophora > Chitonida > Mopaliidae > Katharina > Katharina tunicata. The sequence continues at coordinate 14,896 of JAVFBZ010157362.1, read as the reverse complement.
GCGTTTCATAGTGGCATGTTTGTCTTACATTTTATTTACCTCTTATTTAATATTTATGGCCGTAATCAATCTTTCTGTAAGTTTTCCACTTGTAGTTCGGTCAGATTTCTGACAGGAGACTCAACGACAATAATGGGCTGAGGTGCATACTGCTAATCACTTTTCGACCTCTGGTAAATCGGCCATGTTTCAGCAGCAGCTATACTGGCCTGTAGTAGATTGAGTAATCAATAGCCGTTTTGTAGGAGCGTAATGGTTATAATTATCTAATCCGAATCTGATCGGACATTGTTATCCCAAAAAACGAAAATACTATATTAGCTTTACTCATTTAAACAACTTATCACTCAGTTTATCTCCGTGTGGTTAAAGACACGCATCCTTTGTGTGTAGGCTACTTCACTAGACGAATAATACGCTTTTTGTTTTTGCTTCCTTTATTAACCTTTATAATTGATAACATCTTCACAAATATATGGATTGTACAAAAACGAGGAGCTATGGGAGTCGTGCCCTTGTCTCGTGGCCTTCTAGCCTGCTGTCAGTGTCGTACTACTTGGTTTCCTTCACCTATTAGTCAGACTCGCCTTCAAATAAGTGAAATAGCTTTAAGTTCTGTGTTAAACCCCAAACAAACAAACCAATCATTGTATGTTGAAATTAAACGAAGAAGATTTGTTGGGCTGTCGTGTTCTGTTAAGTTACACACTTTGTCGCATTGCTAACTTAGTACGTAAAATCGCTCATTGTTATTGTAGAATGTCTTTGATGTGTCTTGTTTCTTGTCAACGTTTTATAGCACTGACGCAGAAAGTTGTTTCTTTACACGTTGGGCGGGCTCACAGGTAGATAGGTGAAATAGCATGGATACATTTTTTGCATGTTTTGTTTATTTACAAGGCACTCCATTTTCAAGTGTAATTTTAGTAAACAACATTTCAGTGTTATCGGTGTACTTCAGAATCGCTACACGATCCATGCAGGTTTTATACGTGTTTAAATTACTGAGTTCGACAGATTTTACCTTGATAAGGAACAAAACAAGAACAAAAAATTATAATGAGTTCTATGATACTACCTAGTACGACTTGAAACCCTAGTCACTCATCCATGATTAGATGTTAACGTGTGTTTGTTTAGTTGATGTTTTACACCGTACTCGAAGCTATTTCACGAAAAGCATGGGTGACGAAAGCAGCCTTCAACAATTTCGACAACGGACAAAGAAGCTGCGGGACAAGGAGAGGACTCTAAAAAGACAGCCACAACAAATCGGATTCCTGGTGCCCCTTGCCACCAGGGCACAGGAATTTCCACCCAAAAATTCGCTCAAGTGTTTATGCGTGGGTTGGTGAGATAACGTAAATACTGGTTGGTAATATATCGATTGATAAATAAATGTCAATATATCATTCGAGTCAAACATAATCAAGGCAGACCATTCACTGGTCATGTTTATAGGGTTATATTAATTTCCTATATTCAGTCTTAAATCACGCTTCATGTTTGTTATTTCCCAGTTTTTTCACAGTTAGTACCACGATCAGGACAGTAAAAGCTGTAATCATATGGGTCATTGTGGCTACCACTGATAAGTTTAATGTTGTAAAGTACATATAACTCTGAAGAAAGTTAAGCCGCGGTTACACGGGCATCGCATAGGTGAACTAAACTGGGCCAGCTCAGATCCGCACCAGAGCCAGCCTTTTTAAGTTCACCAATTAATGGCGGTTTGCGATTACACGGCACTTTTAACAGCCCTGCTTGAAATTGTCGAGGGAATATTGGCACACTGGCAGCTAGCTGGGGCCAGCGGCTACACAATGGAAAAACGTCACGGCATATCAAGAACGCCACCTGTAGGTGAACGAAACAGATGCGGATTATTTTTCGCGTATCAAATTTGGTGGGTCAAAAAAGGCGAACTATTCTGATCCGGATCCGGTCCACATTGTTCTGCTTGTGTAAACACAAACACAAATCTTATCCGGATCAGAGTCCGCTTTGGATAAACGAAACAAGATAAACGAAAAATGTTATAGATTCTGTTCAGCTTTGATTGAATTAATTCGGCAGACCTGTCTGTATTTTCATTGTGGAATTCACCAAGAATGATTCTGATGAGTTGTCAGTTGCAGCTAGAGCACACTGATCGAACTAAGGTAAACGAGGTTTCATCCTGGTTTCCCACCACACTGACACTGTAAAATTCGGTATATAAGTGAAATACCCTTGAGTATGACATTAAACGCGAATATAAACCCCAATCATGTAAATAAATTAATTAACATTTCTACCTAAATGCTGTGTGCAAAAATATCAAGATATCTTTCTGAATCTAGTCCCTCCTATGAGCCAAACCATTAAAGTTACTGCATAGCCAATACTTGTATGTGTTCTGTTGACGACAGAAACGTGAAGAAGATATGATATGGACTGCTGCAGGCACGTTATATTCAGCTTAATTACAACTTTCTTACCATTTTCTTTGTGCCTCCTGAGTGGCAGTATGATTTCTGTCATAAAGTTGATAGCTCACGGTGGGGGTTATTAAAGAGGATATAGGCATGTTGACAATACGGACAGTGTATGACTTCTTTCATAACGTTCCTAGATCTGTGACATTGGCGTTGTTAATGTGTTTGTACCATTCACTGACTCTCAAATAACATATGTTTATGCTGGATGACAATTATAATTGGAATTTCCCGCGTGGTTAGAAAGAACTGGTGGCAAATGAGGTACAAGATAGACCAGTCCAATATAGCAGTATTTTGGGGTTTTGTTGGGATAACGCTCTCTGATACTAAACAGATTATGGTCCAGAAACATTTGCAGACTGATCGAACCGTACAGGAATCAAACCCACTACCTTCAGGTTCAGGCACCGAATCTCCAGCAGTAAACACCAAGACCACTTACCTAGCTGGCCTTCTTGGTGGCAGGTATTTATTGCTAGCGAATCAATTCCTCACTGTGACGGTCATGGGGTCGATTCCCGCAAGAGTCTCAGCCTGCAAAACTTTCTTTACTATTATCTGTTCAATATCAGAGAAAAACGAAAATACTTAAAGGTCATTTACTAAACGACACCAACAAATATTTCAGCCCCATATAGTTTTTCTTCCATGCATGGGTCATATTTATCTGCTGACATGTGGAATAGATTCATATATGTATCTAACTATACTTTTCAGACGGGTGGTTTAGCGGCAGCGTTTTGTGTCCTGGTGCTTTCTGAGCTAAGAGACAGCGGGAAGCCGATTTGTTGTGGAGTCCTGTTTAATGTTGTGTGTTGACTTCTGTTTGGCCAGCATTGTTAAGGCTAGTACGCTATCATATGAATGACATAATCTTACTTACGGCGTAATATCCCAAACAAACCTATACTACTTCTTGCAAACTTGTTCCAATGACTGATAAGGTCTCCTGTAGTTGGAGGTTCACCATATTGTAAAAAGTCTTCCGCTTGAAATATAGGATGGCTTTAAAGATGTGGAAAAATACCGACAAGTTATAAGTTTTTCAAATTCAGTGAATTGAGTATCAGTATAACTGTATTAACCATATTGATTATTTCATTTACAGCTCATTTATACCTCAAAAGACATTTCGTACAAGGTTTCATCAACAAATTGAACTTGATGAGCGTCCTTTTGAGCGTTCTTAGCGAATAAGAAAGCTCATATTTTACATGGCAAAGCACTATTTTTAGTAGTTACCGAAAAGAGATAAGCGTTATGGAAAATGAATTAATGGCTTAAACTTTAATGGAGCACGATGGCTTATTTTTCGTAAATCAAGAAAAATACCGATAATCATCATCAGATATTCATGGAGTATGTCCAAATATATGTCAAACGATATAACTTCTCCCTTTCTGCCTTCATCGCCAACCTTTCATTTGTGACATGATTTGGGTAGCTTCGATGTTACGACGATGATGTCCGAAAGCTTATCATCTAGCCATTTTCTATCTGATTCCCTCGTTTTTGACGGAATTCCACATTTCCACACCTAGTACGATTTTGTCCTGAGACAGTTAGATTTGTTAGAATCAGTGAGATTTGTTTGTTTGTTTGATTGAGGTTTTACACCGGATTTACGGTTATTTTACTCGTATGACGGCGTGCCAGTCCAATAGGTGATGGAAACCATCTCCAACACTGGCAACAGCCAAAGACGCCAGGAGATAATGAGAGTAGTCAAAACAAGATGTCACAGCAAATCGGCTTTCTAATTCATCAGTTAAGACCAAACAGACGAAAATGATCGTCATGAGACTGTTCTCGTCTCGAGTTTTTCTCTAGACAATATTTTGACTTCTAATTGTTTGTTCTACATAGTTTAGCTTTGCCACAAACCAATTGACATACTATCCCTGGTTGTGTAGACAAAATGTAAGAATTGATTGATATGTCCTTCAGACGCTGGTTGAAACATGGTTCATCTTAACACATAAGAACATTTGAGTACGACACATGGCATTCGTGTAGGATGACAGTGCCAAAAATATCCATTGAGTGATCAAACATATTAATTTGGCCGAGTCTTCGTCAAATAGAGATATTTATCGAAATGATAAAACATTCGTTAAAGGCAGAATGTCATCCGTCACCTTCTAATCATGAACAAGTCCACCAGGCGTGTTTATATGATCAGATCAACACTAATTGATAACCAACACTAAAGGCCCCATGCAACTATTTTTCTTAGATACTGTCAACACATCGGCGAATATCTCTGTTGTTCAAAGTTGATCAGAAGTTCCAGATTAATTACAGTTTATTTATTTATTTATTTTTTTGGTTGGTTGGTGTTTAACGTCGTACTCAAGGGAATTTCACTTGTATGAAGACTTTGTGTTGCCCATATGTTTGGTGAAAAACCATCCCGCGATGTCTGCAGCCACCGGAAACCTTCCCTATATATCTAAGATCTAACGGGTACAATGAAAGGGCCCAACTGATCGACCGCGCGGCCCCAGATATCGTCAAGATAAAACCAATGAACTATGCCATACCCGAATTCCACCAAGAACGGTTAACTCACTGAGAAGATTTGTTCCTATTTACTTCTCCATTCAATTATATGTTTTCACAAGACATTTATTTTCTCGATAATATACTTTACTTAATGTACGAAGCCATGTCCTTAAGTAATAACAACTAGCCAGAAAACGACTTTAGTTTACCCTCTCTGAAGTATCTCATAAGTAAATAAAAACATGTAAAGTATTCATGTAGACCTACATAATAGCAGAGTATTGAAAGCTACATGGACGTGATGATCGGTTGAATAATTCCTAAACTCTTTACATGGTCCGAGGCTTGATAATTAGTCGCTATTATTTTATAATGAGGTTCGTAATGGGTATTGGCATGGCCATTGGCTCCAATTTCTGGGATGGCTAGACGTTAAAAGGGGTCAATGACTCGTATTAAACCTGTCTGATAATTTGTGATCTCCGTGGGTGAATAATAAAGAAAATCACAACATGTTACGGATTAATGCCAAATAAAATATCTATGTGAGTTCAAGTCTGAACAAGATTGTTGTCGTTGGTATTAAGAGCCATAAGGGCCCCTAATTAACGGTGAAGTAAGCCTGCAATTAAGTGTATTATATGAAGAAATAATGTATAGAGCCGTTTCTCATAGGGCATGTAAGTCACGTCCTGTGATGAAAGAGAATTGACGAGATTTATTCCAGTTTCGTGTACAACCTATTTTTATTTTAGTTCTAACATCAGGCTTAAATTAGAGACGACACTTTTCCATTCTGTGGCCATTTTTCATTCATTCTGTTGCCACAGCAAAGGACAGCAATTCCGACAGATTTCTGTTCAACAGGTACCACCTGAAATTTAATCAATATACCCGAAAGTCAAGTTGAAGCGAACGAGACTTACTTGGCCTATATGGTGCTCTGGATGCGCCGAAATCTGCCATTATCTTATTGGGTTCACACAAAACATATATAACACAAAACCAATATGGTGGACAGTTTTCATAAAACATTGTGTTTTCCTCGATTAAAATTTGCGATTGTTCAATAAAGACATATCTCGCAGCGATTACTTTTCAGAGGAACCCGTTTCACTCAGCCATGATTCCATAAATGCATTATTATGTTAGAGTTTCATTTCTAACAATCAAAGAAAGACATCGCAAAGCATAAGGCCCGCAATTTAAGGTTACGTTCGGCTGGGACTGGAAGACGTGTGTCAGCTTGGTGTGACCTGTGCTCTTTCAGCTAGGGGATGTTGGGCGCAGACGTTGTTAGTAATACTGGAATTCCATTTGTTGTAGGATGTCTCGTTTTCCATTGAAAGCCTCTTAAACTACTGTAAGTACAATCCATGATGGACTGATTGTGCCATGATTTATTTAAGTAGTTCTTGCAGATTTAAAAATAACTCGACTTACTAAATTTAAAACTAGCAAAACAGAGCTTGTACAAATGTACAGAATCAAGTTATATATCTGATCAAAAACATTTTAATGTACATTTAATTCAGCGACAGGATCAACACAACAAATGTAGCGCAAAAATCCACCATACATTGTACTTACAGTAGTTAAGTTGAAAACAAGAAACCCTACAAAATATGTTAAAGCAGTTTTAGTAAAAACTTCATATGGTCTAGGCATTGACTTTGTTTTCGTTTTCTGTTTCGTTCCCCTTTTAGTCCACAGGATTAATTTAATCGAAGGTCACTTGCCAGCATTGCTGTGAGAGGACCGTGGATCGAACCCAGAAAACCTTTGGTTGCTTTGGGTTTTACGCCGTACTTAATGTTATATTTCATTCATATGAGGGCGTACCAGCCCAAAAGGTGAGAAAAACCCCACGTCAACGACACAACGACACAAAGATGTCACCGCAATAGAACACGAAAAACTCAAAACAGGTCGCCACAGCAAACCAGCTTCCGACGCCCCTTAGCTCAGAGAGTCCGACGGCACAGGAAGCTCCCGCCCAACCAGCCGCTCGAACGCATAAACCCTTTGGCTGCTGGCGTACCAACCATCATACAGTCCGTGGAAAATTAAACCCATTTACCAGAGAAGGCACAAGCCTTCTAAGTTTTGAAGGTTCACTTTTCTCCCCTTTACCGATTATTATGTAACATTACATGTTATATTATGCGGGAGTGATGCTTCTTGTTTCGCGGTATTTTTAAATTCTATGTTGATAGCCGTTTCAGATCGTATCGACAAATTTCGTAGCTATAAATTGGTGCAACTTCCTCAATCAATTTTAGGAGCTTGCCCATAAAACGTTAGACTTTGTTTGTTTCGTTGGGATGTTAAGCCGTACTGTAGGTTTTCCAAACGGCGTGCAAGCCCAATCGGAGAAAAAAATTACCCTAAACGAGGTTGGCAAAATGCTGTAATTTCCGTAGGCAATTTCCTGCTTAGACTTGATGCATTCTCGAAGGCTTAAATAGCTTTTAACATCAATACCTTGTGCACATTTTATACAGGTTACGACTTTTTAATCCTCTTAGACGACATTGGATATTACCACGTGAGAAAATGTTTTATTCTTGTTATGTTCTAGATATTAAATGTTCTATATTTAAATTTATACTGGGTTTTGTGTTATGATCCATTTTCGTTATTCGCAGTTGGTTACATTGGTCCACGGTTACCATCTCAATTTAAATTGAATTAAACGGGAGATCTTAGATCTCGCAGTTGCGGACTTGTATAACACGCTTCCACTAAATCTAATATATAGGTCCGTAACACAATGAACACATCTGTGATACGTCCAATGGATTACCACAGACAATTAATCCTATAAGTATCAAACAACTACGGAACAAACAGGTTAACATTCAAACCGCAGCTGTTTTCGCGCAACATTAAATTTTAAAAAACATGAGAGGGCTGAATATTGTCATGAGAAAGTCTAATGAGTTTTTCAATTGATACCTCGCACAAAACAGTGTACGATTATAGCCAAAGGGAAATTAGAAGTAATTAATTCATATCAGTTTTCTAAAAACATTTTATACCAAAAACAAAAGTACGTTTCTTTATCAGAGGTACTAACTAACGAGATTCCGTAATTCATGTTTTAAAAACTGTGTATGTTTTAGATAATATTTAGCAAAGAAGTGGGAATATTACTTAGAATCTTGTCGTGTTTTATTAACTAGGGTCATTGAACTCGGGATGTTTTTTCTTTGATACATTTACTTTCGGGTTGGCTTTTCGGTAAATTTGTCGCATGAAGTTGTTCTGTTGCAAATGGCGTATAGATATGGTATTTGTACTTTGCATTTCTTCTTCGAGCTTGACGCTAATTGGTGCAGACAAAGCCAGGACGTGACACTGCCTCGCTTCTGGATATACGTCACCATGAGTATTCCTAGACCCGCTGGTGCAATTATAATTCCATTATAATGGGCAATATATAGTCAGCATATCTTGCGTTTCTTTGTCCAAAGTTGTCCAATTAGTTTGCGCATGCACTATTGATTAAGGAACTGATTGACCGAAATATTTTATGATATTTTCTGTAAAAGAAACGCTCTAATTAGTCTAAAACAGAAGAGCGAGTTCACCATATTCTGTCGAATGTAAAAGATAAATGCTTCCTCAATAAACAACTTATACAAAACTTAAACACAAAAAGAAATAGAAGACCTCATCGCTGACTCCTTATCCTACCAGCTTATCGTAAACGGCTTGTCCTTCGATTAAAGCCACTGCCACTTTTCTCGTGGTCTTGTCGTTCTTTTATTGGATATATATATAGGTGACGCTGACAACACAGAATACACCACAGTACATTTACAGGACCAACCCTTCCAGCCACCCGCTACCTTATCTGGAAGGTCAATCTCCAGTGGTGCATTTTAGGATAAAACCGTGGTACTGTACGAGCCAACTGAGAAAACTTCTTCGCTTAGCTTCTGCGTGATAAATTTTTCGCTTAAGTACGTTTTTCGCTTGGCACACTAATTATTGATCTTCTAACTGGGAATTTACACTGTATAGAAAATCACCGCATGACACCATATTGCATGCGGGAAACATCGCAATGGCATTCCTTGGGCCCGATGGCAAGATCAAAATAGTGGGCAATTTCTGTTACTTTTTTCTCTTCTTTTAAGAGTTTTATTCCAACCAGAAGCTCGTTTTATGAAAAGCTGCATTATATAAGCTGATTGAAGACAATTTTTTAATTAACTTTTCTGTAGTTAATTAAGTTGCATTTATAATAATGTATCATAGTATAAAAGTTTATGCTTTAAGTAGTTAGCCGTGCTTTGTCAACTAGAAATCTACCTGTAACAGTCAAAAGCTGAGCGTTGAACTGCTAAGCTCCCTTTACTCTACCTAGTGTAGGGTCAATTGGCCCTATCGACATTAGGAATATAAGGCGAGTTTTTTGGTGGATGCAGGGATAACGGGGTGGTCTTTCAGAGGTTTCTGCCCGTTTTTCCACCATACATTAGCAATACAAAGTCGTCATATAAGTGGAACACCCTTTAGTACAACGTTAAACATTGATGAAATAAACAAAGCCGAGGGAACGGAGGGAACAGCCAGTAATCACTTTCTATTTCTTCTGAAAGTTAGAGCCAACTGGATCCAATGGCGAAATTTGATTATCATATTCTTACCGGCAGTTATAATTATGATAGCCCCATATACAGTACTTGACATATACATGTGAACGCCGTTCGAATGTAAAATCATAAAAAAACAATTCAGATCATTAAAGTCTGTCAAAAATGGTGTAAATTTAATATTAATATTTTGACGCCTAAATTCCGCTTGACAGCAGTGTTAGTACCTACACCGATACTTCGCAATCATCAAAAACAGAATTTGACCTCCATATATAAGTCTTATGTTCTACATACTTTACTTGTGAACAATAAAATTATCTCGCGAGGTTTTGGTTATGGGAACTTTATAATGGATGGAATTCTAGTTAACGTCGCATTAGACACATGTGTTCCTTTTGAATTCGAAATTAAATCGTAGACAGGGTCACGGCAGGACACAGAATCCATAAAGGGACACATAAACATTGAAACAAATAATCCATTGAGAGCTAAGGTATTGAAATCCGTTAAAGTTATTTAACAGATTATTTCGTCAATCGACAGATTGCCTCGGAGAGCACCAAAGAGTTCCCTGCACGGAATATTTTTGTTAAAGTATGCTATATCTCTTGTTTAAGCGGCATTTAGAAGCTGGGTACATAACAAAAACATGACGACTGAGATGGATTTTATACTCATCTCAGTCGTCATGTTTTTGTTATGCTATATCTGTTCAGTATAAAGAATGCCGTTAAATACTATTCCGTCGTTACAAACGGAATATTTTGTAACATTACTGTATACCCCAGACGTCTTGGTTGCCCTATATTATTTGATTGATTGGTTGGATGGGGCGTACTTGAGCCGTACTTAGGGTAATTACATTCATATGACTGCGTGCCAACCCATTGTGTGAAGGAAACCATAACACCCCAATCAAAGAAACACGTCTTTTATCCATCATAGACATAGCCTATGCTTAGAAGTTCGACTCGTTTCGGGCTCATTTCGTTTTTTTATTCACCGGGTTAATTGAACCCACGATGCCTCTAGCTGACACGTTTAGCTTTACTCGAAAATAATAAGCATCATGCTCAAACTTTTAAACAGAAACAAATCTCTACGATCCTGGCTGTTGAACTTTAAGCCCGAAGATGTTCTATAAATAGCAGCCTATTAGACAACTAGCGTTTCTTCCGAATTCTACACTTACTTGTAAACAGGACCTTGACATGGCATTTCCAGTAACCGTCACCAAAAGTTTCCGTGATGCTCGTATCAAATAGGAATGTCATTGGTGTAGGTTTTAAATTATATACAAGTTAGGAGGTGAGAGGGTCTTATAAATATTTGAGAAATAGTTTCATTCCATGCTGGCGGGTGGTTGGGCGGCAGCATCTTGTGCCCTGGTCCTTTATGAGCTAAGGGGCATCAACAAGCTGATTTGTATAGTGGTCTCCTGGTTTTCGTCCTGTAAATGTATCGTGTTGTCCCACGTCCTTTAGGGTGGTTTCCGGCACCTAATGGACAGGAATGGCAACATATGAGTAAAATAACCTTGAGTACGGCGTGAAATCCAAATCAAACAAATCCATACACTGCCGAAGATATATTCCAAAGGATATTTTGTCTCATTTTCTATTGGAAACAAATGCAGTTGGTTTAAATGTATGCCTGTTGCCATGAGTTTAACTAGCTCGCTTTTCTCTGTCTCTTTTTCGAAAATAAAATACCCCTTATTCATAGAAATCCATTGCACAATGCTAGTAAATGGTACCAATGCTAGTAAATGGTACCAATGCTAGTAAATGGTACCAATGCTCAGCGGGGTGAGATTTTACTTTTCACGTTACTTGTCACAATATAACAATATTCTTGTCCCAAATCTCATTGTAAATACGTTATGATTACCATTCAGATGTGGAACTTTATACCCAAGACATATCAATTGTCCGCCTAAGGTGAGGTGAGGAGCGAATTCACATCTTTATTCTCCACAGTAAGGTCTGCTGAGGCTTTCCATACTTTTACATAAACGCGCCTAGATACACCATGGTTAAGGCTTCTCACCAATCCTGCTATAACTGATCTAATGTTCTGAAAGATACAAGAAGCTTTATGCTTATAATCACAACTAAAAACAATAATCTGACCACAAAACAGAGACTGCAAGCAGGTCTAGCTGTATTATGGTAACTATGGTTATGTGCGATTTGGTGGAAAAGATATGATGTTCACAATTGTGATTTTTCATAAACACACCAAGAAAATACCTTAAAAAAAACATATTTGTCCTAGGGGTCGCAGTTTGGGTCAAATGGGCAACCAAATAATAAAATGCTGATAGTACGGTTAAACGTTTGTCAAAGTTTTCGAATAAGTCTAGTTCAATAAATATAGGATATCGCAGGCCAGTAAGTCATTAAATGGCATGTCAAACAAATGACTTCCCATAAACTTGAACAACTCTCTTTTATTTTTGGTTTGTTTTGTGACGTTACATGTATCCCATAGAAATACAAATACTGGCGCCATGGCCTTCAATCATTCAACAATAGGCGCGTACTTTTTCTGAGATTGAGAAGAATATCATCACTATAATGTAATGACGAACCATCTTTGTTGTTGTCGTACTACTGTTTCCGCAGAAAAGTGTGCAGGAGAATGAATTGTCTAAATTTTATTTCCAACTGATTTAAAATCATGGAGAGAAAAAGGCTGTCGCATTGTCGATTCAAGTTGAAGTCAGTGAAAGGAAGACAAAAACATACAAAATCGTCAATTAATGTCACTTAATCAGCTGTAAACATACTTACAAACTGCACGCAGCGACAACTGTTTCCTAGGTCCACGACAAGATGGCCAGTCAATGCCTCAGAGTCGATGAAAAGGAAAATGACGTCATTCTCTTGTTAAGATTCGACGGAAGGGTGAATGATTCGATGCTCTTTTTATAATGGGTCTTCAGTCTTTGGACGTCAATGATCACATGGTCACTTTGCATAAAAGTAGTCTTTGTGACCCGTTATTTGAACAATCAGCGATTTCTTTTGAATAACATCATAAGTTTATGTTACGTCACAATAACTAACAGCCCGGAAGTGGAGTTGCCTGCCGGCTGTGTAGTTGGTTTCTCAAAGAACTAGATTGGCAAAAAAGATTCATTTGGCTAATAAAAGCTCTGAAATCTTAGAAAAACCGTATGTCAATGATCTTTCTTTGATGTGCGTTTTGGTATATTTTTCTTCTGCGTTTTCTTCCTCATGGCAATTTGATCAATTGACATCATCTGAACTACAAAGAGAGCTTTCTTCTTAAATTTCTTCTGGCTAAACATTTCGCCTTCGGGTCTTAGATACTTAGAGTATTGACATGACATGTTGCCAGGAAATTTCCTCGACTCGGCGATGAATTTAGGCGGTGGTTGTCATAGTCTTTATATAGTCTTTATATTAATGCAGTCGACAAGATGCATTTGTATTTTGCTTCTTTTGTTTTTCTTGTCCAAATTCTTTTGTAATTTGTACCTTAATTTATCTATTTATTTCTTTGTTTATTTAATTGATTGGTTGTTAACATCATACTAATGGGTATTTCACTTGTGTTATGACTTAACGTTGCCGGTTAATGGTGGAAACCCAACCAAATCTCCCGCAGGCAACGGCAAACTTCCATTATATACTTATGGTAGACAGGGTAATTCGAACCTATACCTGGTTTACATTGAAGTGAACCAGCATTCTAAAGCTCAACCGACTTAGCCACTGCGCAACTGGGCCTGATTTATCAGCAGCTGAAATAAATAGATTGATTAAATTGAAGGTATTTAATATCATTTTCTGTTGCAGCAAATTTTCTATTTTTGCTACAATTTTGAGCATTAGAAATTTGCCTTACTGAGCCTATTGAAATCTACAGTGTATATGTAATATTCTTTCTCGAATGCCTAGAAATCTTCTCTGTAGTTTTTAACTCTAAACTTATGGGATTTAATAACGGTTGCCAGATTTTAAGCGACAGGCTTACGAAGTATAGGCAGTATCTCAATAAAATGAATCATATATCAATGAATGAATGAACATTTTTGTGATTTTATTAGACAGAGTTGAGCTCCATTGAAACGGCATCTAAATAATTTCAGTTGGTGGCCATCTTCATGTGACGCAGGTTGGTCTGATAGCTCTTTTTCTCTCTCTCTCTCTCTCTCTCTCTCAACAGTATGTCTAATTGGTGGCACTTTGAAGCTATCAGCCCAACTTACGCCGCATGGAGACCACCGAGTTTGGTTCTTGTTTTTTAATTTATGATGTTTTGCATTAACTGTCTTCCGCATTGACTTGCAATCCGAGATTTTTGCCGTTTTACCGATACTTTGCTATATTTCGAAGGTGTTTTTGTGTAAAATTTTAAATAGTGCTTGAGACCGGTGTAATTGCCTGCACCAAAACTCCGCACTCATAATAAACAGAAGTTGACTTCCAAATATATGTCTTATGTTCTACGTACTTTTCTTGCCAACAAGAAAATTATCTCACAAGGTTTTGATTATGGGAACTTTATTGTGAATGAAATTCTATAACGTCCCATTAGACACATGTCTTCCTTTTGTATTCGAAATTTAATCGTAGACAGGGTCACGGAAGGACACAAAATCCCCTCCAGGGACACAGAAACACTCAAAGAAAATAATCCGTTGAGAGCAAAGTTTTTAAAATCGGCAAAAGTTATATAACAGATTATTTCGTCAATCGACAGATTGCCTCAGAGAGCACCAAATAGTTCCTTGCACGGAATATTTTCGTTAAAGTGTGCTAAATCTGTTCAGCAGAAAGAATACCACTAAATACTATTCCGTTGTTACAAACGGAATATTTCGTAACATTACCGTTGACATAATCCGTTATTAACAAAATAAAAGTAACTGACCGAATACTGAATTCAATATGTTTGATATTCTATATTTCCTGTCGTGATGATCCTGTTCTATCTCCTGATGATGGCTACATAGTTGTGATAGACGGATAAATTGAACATCAAACATGAATTCAGTATTAACTTGGAGTTACTTTTATTTTGTTTTATCCAAAGTTCATCTGTGGCATAGTTCTTCGTTATCCGTTAATTCCGTTAAGCCAAACATTCCGTTAATTTCACGGAAAATGTAACGTCGGTAAAGTTAGCGGCCGATTCACGGCAACTTATTCGCGGCCGATTCGCGGCTTATTCGCTCCGGATTCAAAACTTATTCGCGGCCGATTCAAAACAAATTGAATAAGCCGCGAATCGGACGCGAATAAGTTTTGAATCCGCCGCGAATCGGCCGCG
>JAVFBZ010157351.1:0-18288 GCA_032466195.1 Katharina tunicata | reverse complement strand
TTTTCTGTCCTGTACTTATCTTGTGGGGCCTTTGTCTGTTTCCGCTGTCGTTGATGGTGGTTTTCTGTCCTGTACTTCTCTTGTGGGGCCTTTGTCTGTTTCCCCGTCGTTGATGGTGGTTTTCTGACCTGTACTTATCTTGTGGGGCCTTTGTCTGTTTTTGCCGTTGTTGATGGTGGTTTTCTGTCCTGTACTTATCTTGTGGGGCCTTTGTCTGTTTCCGCCGTCGTTGATGGTGGTTTTCTGTCCTGTAGGGCCTTTGTCTGTTTCCGCTGTCGTTGATGGTGGTTTTCTTCTCCTTTTTTGTCTGGCATGTTATCATAATGAGTAAAATAACCTTAAGTATGACGTAAAACTCCAATCAATCGAAAATCAAAATGTTTCTATTTTCAGCAGACTGGTACATTTCCAGGGAGGTCACCTACAGATAGAGAAGGATCAGAGGGGGAATCTGCCACACCCACAGATGTTGATAGACAGGTTAGCAGACTATCCATGGATTGGCCTTAGGATTGTGCTACTTTAGTCATTTTTGACAATTTAAAAATAATAGCCCAGTGGTTGGTTGGAAGTGATGTTAAATGTAACAGCTGAAGGCAACGGAAAAAAGTATGTCCTGTATAACAGGGCTACAGGGCTGCAGGCCACTACAACAAAGTTTTCTCACTTGTGTTGAGCTGGTGGACATTTCATATCTCTACCTATTCCTATACTTATGAAGTTATGATTGGCAGCAGATTTATATAAAAATATTAAAAAATATATGTCCTGTGCTTGCACATCTACATATAAGCAAAACTTGTCTCTTAGAATTTATCTAGAACATGAGATTATTTATCTGCTTTAATTAGTCGATATCCCTGTGCCAGTGTGATTACTCTTTATGAAAATATATATAAGCAAAATTAACTTTGACGTGTGCATGTAATTCTAATCAAATGAACCAGCATTAAACATCCAAAATATATTCTATTAGAACAAGACTCCCTTTTTCAGAATTTCTCTTATTCTATGTTACCTTGAGGATATCTTTATTTATATACCTATTGGTTTCGATTAACACAGCTCATGTTGCCACCATCTCTGTCAAGGACTGAGTCGGAAACAGAAAGGAGGTCAGATGATCTGTATGAACCTATGACCTTTGACCTACATACAGGAAGAGAAGAGGGAGCCACCCCAAGTCGCAGTATCACAAACGTACTGGAACAATCGCAGCAAATAGATGATGAGCAGTCATCACACAGGTTAGTTATGTTTCATTAATATCAATTTGTAGTTCCAACTCAAAGACATGAATAGTTTGGAATGCATTATTATGAAATGGATGGTTTCAGATTATTGAAAGCTCAGATGAAAAAATGTCAATGACATCGTTGTTTAGCTGAATTTATATTAACAGATTTCTGAATCTGAGCTTGTGCACATCTTTACCATCTTTGTTCGACTATCTTTATTTTTTCTTTCTTTTTTTGGGGATAAAACCATCATTTAAGAAACGAGATGTTCCAACAATACATTTTAAGACCAGGGCCACTCTCACAAAATGCTGTATGACAAAAAATATCCTATGAATATTTTTAAGTCAATTTAATCTCTAGGCATTAAAATATTGTACAACATTTTATTGTTGTATGACGATATGTGAAAGTTGCCCCTGGCCTGTATTAATGGGAGCCTCCTGTGCCCTGTTGCTCTTTAAGCTGAGGGGCACAGAACGCTGATTTGTTGTGGTGTCCTAGTTTGTTAATGTTCTATAAATCTTTTGTCCTGTCTTGCATGTTGCCAGAGTTGTTTGGTTGTGTCTGTGGTTTTCTTCACCGACTGGCTGGCGCACTGTCATACATGTATAAGTGAAATAACCTTGAGTACGGTGTAAAACCCCTATCAAACTAACAAGTATTTCTTTTATATGAGCCTTGTGTTTTCCACTGACAATTTGTTGAATGTGAAATTATTTAGTTTAGAATTTTCAAAGTTTCATTTATAGTCTGGTATCTTATGTATATTCAAAAATGTGAAGTTCAGCTAGGTTTTTCTAAACATTAGTAAATCCTTCAGTAGATTTTTTAATATGAGCTCTGAATTGAAACTATTGTGGATAAAGATTGTTGAAAAACGTTCCCAATTAGAAAGATGCATTGGTGAGAAAAATAGAAAACACCAAGAAATGACATGACATGTACTTTAACTTTTGTCAAAACCTTCTTTTTATTGCAGGGTATAATCACACTGAGGAGAAAGAAAAAAATGCAATTACTTATTTTCAAAATTGCCTTTTTTATTTCCATTAAATATGAGAAATGATTGTGTAAATGTTGCAAAATAATGGTTTCTTTTTTCAGGTCCCAAGGAAGGGCAGATTTTCCATCAATCACAGGCAGTCGTTTTTCAAAGTCACCATTAGAAAGAGAAACAATGTTACAAGATAGAAAAAATGCTTTGATAGAGCAAGCTAGAAAGTAAGTTCATAATAGAGTTTTCTGGTGCATACTGAATATTTTATGGCCAATAGATAGTTTAGATGCACAAGCGGTTAACAAAGGGCATTTTTTTTTGTTGCACCCATTGTATTGGCGCTCTATCATGTGGGTAAAATAACCAATGGTTTGACTTACTAATGTGTAATCAAAGCAACAGAGAGAAAATATTCGAAAATATTCATTTTCTAAATTTTTGCTTAATTTGAAAAAAGGCATAAAAACATTATATTTAAAGTACATGTTTCTGCATTTGAACTGGTAATATCCACCATTTTAAAAGAATAACTTCTTGGCTGCTAAAGCTCCAACTGGTAGGTCTGAATGAGGGCAGAATGATGAAAATATGTGGTTGTGTTGCAGGAAATTTTTATCAACAGAACAACGTAGATTAACTCGGCCTGGTACATCTCTGGACAGATTTGCCGAAGAAGACTCAACAGCCAGTTGGTCAGGAGAGGATAGAAATGATCCAAGAGAGTTGGCGTTTCAAGCAGCACAGAGACGACTGCAGCAACAACAACTACACTGAGTTATCTCCTCTTTAGTTGCAACAAATTTCTAAACACAAATTTTGCTGTTAATATTTAAACCAACTATAGATTTGTTTTATAGCATTTGAGGATTATTACTGCACAGTATTTTCTTTAATAGAATGTTAAAATAGTTTTGTAATTAATCAAGTATAAATAATTATAACAAATTAAAATGATACCACTTTATCGTTTTATCTTTGATAAGAGCCTTGGATTGATAAAACAATAATGTAAGTGTTATTCAGGGATTTGTTTTGGGTAAAACCCGCATCTAAACTGCGTATTTCCATGGGTTATGTTTGTTCAAGGTTAACTTCTGCCTCGGCATATGACCATGTGTAACTGTCTTGGTTAAGCTGTATTTAAAAGCTGGGTACATAACAAACTTTACTTGTATTGATTTTCAACATACTCAGATGTTGAAAATTCGTCGAAGTCATGTTATTGTCATGTGTAACTCAATCATTGTAAATCTCATGAAAAAAGTAATATCAAATTATCAAGATTGTGCAAGTATTGTTTTCATCATGGCATTATCTTATAAGCATATTTTTTTGGTAGTGTAGTTTAAATGTTTAAGTTTTTGATTTGAGAGTCTTCTAATTTGTAGATGGTGACATTTTTATTCAGGATAAGCTCTAGTAAATTAGGTTGTTTGGTGAACATTTCTGACACTTAGACAATGTCGGATTTTTTGTCTCTTGATTTATAATGTATACAAAACAATGGACTGTGATAAAGAAATTCTTGCTGTTCCAAATCTTGTATAGGGTAATATTATTTTCAAAGTTGCTCTCCAAATTGCTTAATGTTTTAAGCTATACTTCTGTGTTAATAAAGAAAGGGGAAAGGTTGAGTTGGGGCTGAAAGGTAAAAGTTTCACTGCCAAACCTGGGACATTTTTATTTTTATTGTCGACGATACAGGTACATACGGGTGAGCTAAGAAACATCAGGCTGTCTATTTGTTTTGGTGTCCTGTTTTGTCATCTTTCGGTGTATTGAGTGTTGCCAGTGCCGTTCACGGTGGTGCCCCTAGGCTGGAATGCTGATATGAGTGAAATAACCTTAAATACAGCTTAAAAACCCAATCAAAAAAAACAAGATTACAAGGTGTCATTAACTTGATTTTCTCTCTCAGACATCCTCTGTATTGGATTTTCTCTCTTGAACATGCTCTGTATTGGATTTTCTATCTTGGACATGTTCTGTATTTGATTTTCTCTCTTGGACATGTTCTGTATTGGATTTTCTCTCTTGGACATACTCTGTATTGGATTTTCTCTCTTGGACATGTTCTGTATTGCATTTTCTTCCTTGGACATGCTCTGTATTGGATTTTCTCTCTTGGGCATGTTCTCTATTGGATTTTCTCTGGGACATGATCTGTATTGGATTTGGCAGTGCTACTCTTGACTGGTTCTGTGTGTAAGAAAGTTCTGGGTGCCAGCTTCAAGATCTTAAATCTGGCTATCTGTACTTTTGCCTATGTGAAATTGTTTTGAGAATGACATAAAACAGCAACTATAAAAACTTTTGTATTTTGATCAATCTTTGAATCACATATTAATAAGATTAATTACAAAGATTGTTTTTGTTTAACACGATTATTCTGCTGAGGTTAAGCGTTCACTGTGTTCAGCTTAACAGCTACTACGATGATAAAGTGCAATGAGAATGTGAGGGATTTGGCTGCTGTAAAAATTATGTTTTGTTATTCTATTTGTGATAAAAATTAAAATCCACATCATCAATGTAAAGGTATAAAGTCCTCTTATAAATATAGATAATTTGTGTACATACACATACATGTATTTTGATATTACAATACCATACATTATTTCATGCATATTATACGTCCATGAAAAAGTTGTATATGATCGAGTCAATAATAATTGTATATAAAAAGCAACTGATAATTTACATGATTATGTATATATCCATAATAGAGATGGCATAATTGGATACTTTGTTTTTTAAAGCCTAGTTTTCTGTTTATTCCACTTTATTTTTTTTAAATTCCTATGTCAGTGTTTTTTGGCTGGAGTTTTTTAACAAAGCAATTGCCTACTTATTTAATAATTTAGTGTGACATTTGCCTATTTAGCTAACACAATTACTATTTTATTACAGTTGTTGATATATTTTGTTGGGACTGTCCTGAACGTAGACGCTCAGTAGGCGTAACTATCCAATTCAATAAACAGTAGACAGATTCCTTTTGTAAAGTA
Source organism: Katharina tunicata (assembly GCA_032466195.1). Lineage (NCBI taxonomy): Eukaryota > Metazoa > Mollusca > Polyplacophora > Chitonida > Mopaliidae > Katharina > Katharina tunicata. Next base: position 13,042 of record JAVFBZ010157351.1, on the reverse strand, counting down.
CTACCATGGGTTTACAAAGTGATATGACCTGTGGGAAATGTTTTTACCACCATGCAGCAAGAATAAAAGCGGTAATGTGTAACCTGCTGCTGTTATTCAATGAGGTAGAGCTAAGAGGACACTGTTCTGCAAATGATTTTTTTTTTTACCCGGAAAGCCATATCATTCGGTTAGCCGGCCCCATTGAAATAAAGATGGTGACCCCAAAATGTGATTTGTCAGCAAATCGAAACAGCGATAAACATGCAGCTCGTAAAGTTGTTTTGCTCATATTTACATTGAATGAAACCACCATACACATCAATCAAATTAAAAGACATAAATATTACAGTGATGGCGCCACAACAAATCGTCCTCCTGAAGCCAGTTATCTCTGAGGAGAACAGGAAATGCTCGCCAACCACCCAAAATGTTGATAAAGCCAAAACAATAACTAGCGAAACGATCAAATCTCTGATTTAAGTTGTTAATAATTTTTAAAAAGTATGGTGTAGAACCCTAAACAAAAATAATCCAATAAAACTGTTGTTTGTAGTGGCTTGGCCATACCTTTGTAAGCAGTAGACGAGAGAGTCTGTTTACATGGTTTGTCTCCCAGTCTACATGTACTTCGCTCCGATCTCATAAAAGGGTTAGAGCATTGTTATTGTGGCAAGTGGTTGTCCGGTAATTTGCTGTGCCCTGGCGCTGGTTGAGCTTCATTGTAAGGATCATCACTTGTGATGTAATGCTCTGCATCCTTGTAGGCCTCAATGTCCTGTTTATCGCCAGTGTCTTTGAGGTATTTGACTTGCAGGCCTCTGTGCGAGTAAAAATCCCTAAGACGGGTGTTAAACATAAATCCTACACTGTGAGGGATTGTCAAACTTCTCTTGCCACAAAGCGTTGTCCTCCTCAGTTAACTGTGATGTAACCAACAGTACTGGATAAGAACTACAGTAATTTGTAAACTTTCAAAATGTTATTCTGATTCAGAAACAAGTTTATAATTTGGGGTTTTTAAATTGAACTTAATGAATTATGAAATTTGTTTTATTTTTTTTGTTGATGGTGCAATTTATTATTGAGAATGGTTTCCTAACTTTTGTTAAAATTGTATATTTTTGTAAACGTCAAGGATTCGTAGCACAATATTTGTGGCTTCGCGCGTTTAAACCACTATACAACCACGCTCTTATGTGGTGCTGTGCTCTCTGAGCTGTTATGGGTATAAGTAAGTCAATTGGTTTGGTGGTCTGCTATCTTGCATCCTGTACTTTACTGGTACCGGTAGTTGTTCGTTGCCAGTGTAGTGGAGTGTGGAATTGTTTACCCATTGGCTATATGCAAGCTGTGATATGAATGAAATATAACATTAGTTATCGAGTAAAATCAAACAATCATGGTTGGTTGATTGTGATGACGGCAGATCCACAAAGCTATCTTGGTTGAGATAAGAAAATGAAAGTAATTACCAAGACCACAGTGTATATAGTTTTGGTGGCCGGTTTCTTCAATGCAAGCTAGGATCGCTTTTTAAAACCGCCTCCTTTAAACAAAGTACTTCTCTTGTCAAGCTCTGCATAATAAGCATGGTGAAAAAAAAAAACGGTATACGGTGGATCCGACTAATCATTCATTACTTTCAATATTTTGTGATGAAGTCAAGCTGAAAGAATAATAAAACACCTTACTAGATACATAAATGTGTTTTTTGCTTATTTTGGTTACAATATAGTACATATTAAATCAAAAAAGTAAATCTTTTCAACTGGATTAAATTTGTCAACATATATACCAACGTTGCGGCATTAATCTAATGCCTCCAGCAGGTTATAGGTACATCAGCAAAATAGACATATATATATATATATATATATATATTAGTCGATATCCCTGTGCCAGTGTGATTACTCTTGACAAAATATATATAAATAAATTACGTGAGTGGTGTTCAAAACTGCGCGGTAAAAACAAAACAAAGACAAAGCATGCAGAGTATGACAAAAGAGTAAGACGAATAACAACGTAGAAGCATAATCCTAATAGCAGTACAATACAAGAAAGTGAAGTTATAAGCAGAATGAATACAGCTAAAAATGTTGATACATGATTGTGCAAGAAAAATGAATACGGTTTAAAACCAAAATCATAAAGCCGGAATCATGAGCTGAGATTTAAACTTTTGGGCTGTGATTTTAAAACCTTAGTCCAGTTGTTAGAGAGTTTAAAACGTAAACCACCATTATGGTTCAGGGAGGGGTTTTCTACTTTGGTCAAAATTTTGCCTCCTTCACACCTCTTTGAAAAAAACGGGGTTGATTGTCCATTACAATAACATTATCATTAAAAAACAGATGACCCGTTTCCATGGTATGGGTAAACAGTGCTGAGTCGTTACCCCCAGAATGTGGCCGTTTGTGGAAAATCATCAACGTTGGTATATATATGTTGACAAATATAATTTATTATTTACATTACCTGGATGACTAATAACCTTCATTCCCTTATCCGTACATAATTTGGTTGAGATCACTTGAAGACCACAAGGGTGTATGAAAGAACATGTCGTAAGATAGCAGATTTCAGAAATCACCTACGCTTGAACCTTCAGTGTCTGCATACTGGCAGAACTCCGCAGAGCCTACGTATCAAGCACTGTGTAAAAAGGCTTTCAGGATGAGAAAATCATGGCTAAAGCTGAACGCGAGTTACTCAACGAAAGGACCAGTCAGACCAATTTTACATTGAGTGTGTTAACTTCAAAACAGACAGACCTCTTCAACAGTCTTTCGTCATCTTTACCTGAACAAGTAATAAACCAAATCAAATATTTTACATATCAGGCCCAGTTATCTCAACATAACCGGTCAACATTGAGACGGATTAACAAGTTTGATAAACTTAAATCCACCAAATTTAACCGAACAGACGACGACTTCAACTGGCGGCAACATACCAACACCGAACACTGGGTGAGGGACTTATCACAAAAACCTTTGACAGAAAAGGGGAAATCGGTCCTTGAAAAGGGTCTCAACTTTGCAGCCACACCTAAAAGTATACCCACACTTGAGCACATTACAGCCGCAGATACTCTTATACGGCAGTCCAATTGAACCATCGAAAAGGGCGAAGAACTGCGCACTAAGGTTGGTGCTATAGGCTACTATTCTCGGTTCAAACCTTTGAAACAGAACATATCAAGAGAAGAATGGCGAGCTCTGAATGAACTTAAAAAATACAACAGCAGATTAGTTCTTCCGGTTGACAAGGATGGATGTACGTACCGTCGTTATTGACAAAAAAGATTATGATTTGAAAGTTTTTGAACTGTTGTCCGACAATTCTACGTATGAATCCCTCAATAGAAACCCTACTAGCGGCTTTAAAAGAAGGGTTATTTGATGCAAGTGGAAAATAGCGGAGTTCTTACCCGACAAGAAAAACTCAATTTGTATCCTTCAGCAGAAAGGACTCACGCCCTATACTGTCTACTTAAAATACATAAAACTAATATCCCGATTGTTTGCTCCATTAAATCAGTAACTTACAACCTTTTAAATTGCTCGCCAAGTTAATTAATCCCTTTGTAGGTAACTCTGTGCATCATGTAAATAGTTCTAAATCATTTGTTAAAAAATTGTCAAACATAACCGTACAGCCCCATGAAACTTTAGTGTCTTTGGATATTGTTAATTTGTTCACCTTCTGACAAAGCTGTAGAAGCAGTAAAGCATTTACTATTACAAGACAAATCATTGTCAGAACGCACTAAAATAACGCCGTTAGAAATATATGGTCTACTACAGTTATGTCTAGACATGACGTATTTTTCTTTTAACAAACAGTTATACAAACAAAAGCAAGGCTGTGCGATGGGTTCTCCCATTTCTCCCATTGTGGCTAATGTCTATACATGGACAGCCTAGAGCGTATATATTTACAGCTCTCGAGTCTTTCCCGGGTACCCCTTCTTCCCACTGGTTTAGATATGTCGATGACACATGGGTAAAAAAAAATCAACAAATCAGAAGTTACTTTGATTTATGACTTTCTGAACAACTTGAACCCTCACATTAAATTCACTATGGACGAAATATCTGTACATGGTCTATCGTTTCTAGATACTTTGGTTTCTGTAAAAACGTCTGGTAAATTGAAAGGTACTATGTATCGTTAACCGACACACACTGATCAATATTTAGCTTTTGATTCACACCACCCCTTGGTTCATAAGTTAGGTTTAATTCGTACACTTTTTGACAGAGCTGACTGAAGAATATCTAAAAACTGCTCTACAAAGGAGGGGTTATCGCCCTTGGACCTTCCATAAGTCTCTAAAAAAGAAAACATCCAATAGAACATCGCCTGAAAAGAGCTAAGTTTCAGTCACAGTGGTGCCTCTGAAAAACTGAAAAGAATGTTTAATAACTTTGGAGCTAAAACTTTCTTTAAACCTACAAATACTTAATGGAATTTTCTTGTTTACCCCAAAGACAAAATTAAGAATGAGGTGAGAAGTGATGTCGTGTATGGTGTTAAATGCGGTGTACCTTCATGTTCTGCATCACACATTGGTGAGACCCAGCAACCGTTAAACAAACGCAACAGCCAGCATAAACGGCCACATTCTGGGGGTAACGACTCAGCCGTGTTTACCCATACCATGGAAACGGGTCATATGTTTTGTAATGATAATGTTACAGAAATGGACAATGAACCCCGTTTTTTCAAAAGAGGCAATTTAGGCCAGAGTAGAAAACCCCTCCCTGAACCGTATTGATGGTTAACGTTTCAAACTCTCAAACAACTGGACTATATAAGGTTTTAACATCACAGCCCAAACGTTTAAATCTCAGCTCATGATTCCGGCTTACGATTTTGGTTTTTAATCGTATTCATCTTTCTTGCACAATCATATATCAACTTCTTTAGCTGTATTCATTCTGCTCATAACCTCCGCTTCACTTTCTTGTATTGTACTGCTATTAGGATTATGCTTCTACATCGTTATTCGTCTTACTCTTTTGTCAGACTCTGCAGGCTTTGTCTTTACCGCGTAGTTGTGAACACCACTCATGTAATTTATGTATATGTCTATTTTGCTGATGTACCCATACCCTGCTGAAGGCATTAGATTAATGCCGCAACGTTGGTATATAATCTAGTTTTTTTATTTATTATTTACATTACCTGGATGACTAATAACCTTCATTCCCTTAATAGTACATAGTGTAGTCTGTCCCTCGGATATTTATATATATATATTTCTTAAAAACAAAGATATGTCCTGAACATATAACTTTAACAAAAATTGGCCTGTTGATTTCAAACTTGAAATGCTGCTTTCAGCAACTTCGACTTGGGGCTTAAGAACTAGTTTCTTTCTTTATTGGCTTTTAGCATACAATCTGCCTGGCCAAATTTCTGTATACTGCGACTTGTTTAAAAAAAAAAACACGTGTTACAACAAACCAGATTTCTGTATGACAGTACTTTTGTCATCCGTTGATGGTTGTATATTCGTTTTCTTGCATAGTGCTGTCTTACATTGAACAGATTGTAATTCAGAAAACTTTACAGTTTGAAACCCAAGCGGATGTTACAATAACAAATCTAAAATCTTCTCAATTATTTCTGTACTCGGTATTTAGGCTTATATGGCTGTTACATTCTCCGTCATTAAACAAGGCCATACACAAATTGAAAAATAGCAAGTGGTATGTCAGACCATATCGGTAATGTTCCTTCAGCGCAGTGAATTAGCTTTTTAATATTGCCTTGTCGTCACAGTGCCTGAAAGAGAAACCCTTAATAAGTGAAACCGGAGGACACTTTTAAACACCAATGGAACAATCCACAAGAATCTAACTGCCATATGATGGAATTTTATTGATTCCAATACAATGGCGTGGCGAGTCTCAAAAGGCAGCAATACTTACTGGTAATACTCAGGGTGAAAACAGTATTGTTAAGGAAAGGCATTTTGTGTTGTTGTATTATTGCTTGCTTGGTTAAGTTTTGTGAGACAAAATACACTAGTCACATCTTACATGTAGCTAATGAAAACACTCACATCTTTCAAAGGAGTAGAAAATGTTTTCCACTAAAAAACACGAATTGAAATACCATGGCAAAATATATGGTGGACTTTATATGTGGCCTTTATATATATATATGCTATATTTTATTTATTAAAATTTAACCCCAGCAAAGAGAAACTGTACAAATGTACAGAATAAAAAGTCCACCACACATTTTACCTTGGTATTTTTCCGTGTTCTGGTCTCTAATTTGAGTAAGATTTTTTTATTTGTTTCCTTTAAAGGAGAAGACCGATTTTCGACCACATTTGGCTATTGTCTAATTTTAGAGACATACGCCCATATTTTATTGATGCCAAGTTCAACATAACGAAGAACGAGCTATTTTAGATATCTAAAACAGCTCTTCCTCTGTTATGCTGACTTTGGGGCCAGTAAAATACTGGCATATCTCTTTAAAATTAAACAAATAGTGAGATCTGGTCGAAAAATTGTAGTCTTCTCCTTTAATGGATTTTAAGCATAATTGTATAATTGAAACCGTTAAATAATGTGGGAGGAGATGTGATGACAGAGTGAGTGATGGCTTTGCAGTCAAGGGCCATAACTCTAAAAAGGAATAACGTCAAGGGAATGTACTTATACCATAGAACGTCAGCTTTCAGGCACCCTGTATCCAGGCCAGTCTGGTTTTGAAAAACATGACTATAGCCATTTATTGATAGTTACCGCTGGATTGTTTGTTAGTTCGATTGGGGTTTTATGCTGTACTCAAAGTTATTTCAATCGTGACAGTGTGCCAGCCTATCAGACATGATAGGTGAAGGAAACCACACTAGTAACAGAGCAGGGGCTGGTTGCTCAAAGCAGTATTAAATTTAATCCTAGTTTAGATGACGTCACGCAATGTTGAAGGCCTTCTCTTATACCGCTATTAGTGACTTAATCTGGTATTAGCGGCTAACACTGCTTTGAGCAACCGGCCCCCTAACGACAAGCACAGGAATCAAAACTGGACTCTACAACAAATTCGCTTCCCGATGCCACTTAGCTGAGAAAACATCAGGGTTCAGTAAGCTCTCGTCAGATATTTATTGAAATTTTATATTTACCACTTAGAAAACAGAATAACTATAACTGTTATACATGTATACCAATTTATAATATTTTACTAAGTCTTATATAGTACACTCAAAATGATGGAAATGAATGTGGAATAAATGAATCTCTCCAATCCCTGGTACTGACCATGCCTGCCCTCTCCACAGAATTCAAACTGCAACACAAAGAACAAACAAAACATACAAATTACAATAGTTTTCATTTGAACCGTTTTATCTCCCAGTCCCAGAATTACTTTCTCTTCATGAAAAAATCCACAAACAAAGAAAAACTTGCAGTTATATTGTTTTTAATCATTTCCCTTCACTCAAGCATTGCATGGATTGAATTCCACGATATTGTGTACTGTAAAACTTAACGTCATAACTGCCCACAAACTACCAGACAGGTTTTGCAATTCTGCGACCTAACTTGTCCGTTGAGATTCTTGATGTGGGTTTCAAACCTTACCATTTTTCTTTAGACATCTGTGGCAGATAAACAACTTAACATTGAGGTCTCCTTATAAACACACTCACCTTGCTCACAATTCCAATTCTATCCGATGAAATTCATAACTACTAAGTGCAAGACAACATGGGCGAAAATAAAGTCTGCAAAGGCCCTTTCTGGTCCAATATTTTGAAATTCGTTTTTATTCAAGGGGTTGACTTGTAACCGTAAACACACTGAAAAACAAACATGGAATTTTTTTAAAATTAAACCATTGTCCATATTATTTTATACAAAATACATGTACTTATTCTACTTTCCACAATGACAATAACAAATATGTGCTTGTTTAGAAAATTAATATTTATAAATAACATATTTTGTTAAGCAGTTATCAAAGAATAGTGTTCATCTGATAATCCTCTTAACACCTCTTGTGGCGATGAGCAAATACTCACTGTCACTTCTAAGCCATATTGAAGCATTTTCCCCTGATCATATCTCATAGCACTGTGGTATGTGACTTCGAGAAAGGAATTTGAAAAGGTATAAGCGACGTCTTTCCGACCACAAAGCTACAAGGCTGTGTGTTTCATTGGGGCCAAGCAGTTTTCCGTTGTCTGTATTTTTAATTTATATGTGTGATTCATTTTTTTAACAATGCATTTCACTACTTTCTCCAAACACATAATATGACATCGCAGCCGTCGCGTAGGCCTGCAAATTTATCTGTCACTGATGTTTATTATGACGTCATAAATTGTTATTTTAAATAAAAAGATTTATTTTATTGTGTTGAGGTCACAAAAAAACTGTTCAAAGGGTAAACTGTATTTTTTTAATTTGCAGTTGAATTTACTAGCGAAAGTGCAATTCGTGACATATATCTGAAATATGGATTGTCGACAGAGTCAACATTTGTTCAGTAGCTCAGAATTTTAATCACTGGGTTTGAGATTTAGTAAAGGTCCAAGATTCAAGATTTTATTGTACGATCACCAGCTTAAATGAAAGTGTACAAAAATGATCAAGTACATATGATATCAACTGTCACATGTAAAATGTATTGGAACGAGAGAGCGCATGCTTAAGGTTGTAATAAAATATAGTATCGTGAGAGAAGTCGAATTAGTGAAACCTCGTATATAATTCAATCATAGTCTGTAAGTTCCCCTTTCGTTATAACTTATTGAAAATACGGTATGTCCGTAGATTTTATTATAGACGTGTACTATTTGACGAGTTGGTTATCATATATGACGACCTGGTCTATAGGATTTGACGACTTGACTTTTGATTTCGACGCGTTGGATTTGAAGAGTCGGCTTTTTGACGGTCTGACCGGTCACCTTCCATGGTATAGTCTAATTTTCGGCTTAATGTTACCAATAAATAATACACTACAGTGGGCCACAGTACAGTATTTAGAGATGACTATAGAAGTAAAATTCCACCTTATCCAATTAACTCTAAAACAGTACTTACCTCCCAAAACAAACGAACCGACACATGATATAAAACCAGACAGAAATGAGTTGAAAGGAAAGGTGCCGACTAGAGCACAGTAAACAAACTGCACGACGCCCGTCAACATTATGTATAACAAGTACGCGTCAATAAGCTTGAGCTTCTTGGATGTGCCTTGCATGTATTCATCGTAGAATTTTCCAAGGACAACAGTAAATTTTTCAGGCATTTTGAGTTGGTAAATGTTGGTAACCTAACTAACTAACGTGGCATCCACCAGTTGTTGTGTGACAGGAAGTGTTATACGTGGCGCCCTCTAACGGTAGAAAACGCTGACATCCAGTCGCAAGCTGGTGAAGCTACCCATGTCAAATTTCAAAGAAATAGCCTTCTTTCAAGCTTACAATTTCTTTTTCACCTCAATGTATCTCTTATTTTTCGATGCAGAAGAATTTATGCCATGCAAATATTTTGAAATTTTTTATTTTCTCTTTTTTTAAGATGGAATTTCTTAGGCTTGCGGTCGTTGACCATAAAAGGTCATGCAGAGACCATGTGACTTTCTCTGGTGTACAAACTGATCACGTGACTATACTATCCCGCCATCTTGAACATCATTGAAAATATATCAATGAAATGGGCTTCGATATATTACGGAACAACAGGGCGATTGGAATCCAAATGGTTTAATTAGTAAGTAATGCGGACAAAGGATCAGTTTTCTGTAATAACATATGTGACAGATCGTGTACTTTTAAATACTTATCTGTTTCCAAGGGCTCCACAAAGAAGACACGAGTCCGTCTGTTTACCGCGTTTCAAAAGGAATGCAACGTGCTTGGTAACGAGTGTGTCGAAAGCTGTTTTCAGAAATCTCTAAATAAAATGAATATTGCCTCGTGTTAAATTGGAATTTGGAAAAAAAAAACGAGTACTGTTCATTGATTTCGCAGAACTGAATCGGACAAAGACTAAGCGTTTTGAACTGACGTAAAATAATATTTTAATTAATGCCATGAATGAAGAAATGTTGATACCGTACAGAACAACTTTTAATTGCATCAGGTCAACTCGTTCACATACCAAGCCGTCCATACCCTTTTCCCTCCGTAGAATGGCAGCAGCTTTTACTAATTGCAATTATGAGCAATCCAGTGCGTTGATATTAGCAAACATCTGTGTCATTTTCTTGATGACAAAAATGGCTTTCACCATTTCTGATGGTGGAATAAACAAATTTCCATAAGCTCAAGTACATTTCAGAATGCCGGCCTACAAAGTGTTTTTTTGTTTTTTTTTACCAAGAAAAAATTACAGTGGGCATGGTGGGAATATTTCAGTAACACATTTCCATTGTCGCTGTAAAATCGCACACGAGAAAGGCAAAATCCTCCTTTCTTTTTATTGAGTGTTTGTGAATTTTTATTCCAGAAATAAACTTATAAAATTATTTTAAAACCAAAATGTCATGAGCACAGTGTATTCCCGAACCAGTTGGACTGTTGATGCTAATTGCCTAGCTGACTTGCATTTGCTTATTTACATAAGTCTTGACTGAGTAATTTCCCCTACATATGTACATTTATTTATGTTTTTTTTAGATGTTAAGTCTTTAATACCTTGCTTTCTTGCCGAATGGGGCTTCTCCATGGCTGGTTTGAGTGGTTGACCACCTTTCACTGTACCCATTATATGGTCAAGTCCCCTTGAGTTATATACCTTGTTGTAAAGTACGCCCCTTAGCAGAAGATTGTGAATCCTCCGATTCAAATCTGCAGCTTTACTGAACATTGATCACACATTGTAAGTCCGGAATAGGTTCGATCCCCCCTGTTGGCCTTAGGTATATAAGGAAAGTTTTCCGGTGCCTGCAGAGTTCGCAGGGTGGTTTAATAGTTTAAACTGGACAGCTGGACGCAGAATCAGAAAAAAATGAGAATTGTAAATAATGAGGTTGGGGATATGTGCAGATGGTGCGTCTTACTTTACACCTTGACTGAGGATCGACAACGCGTTGTGGGCAGTCAATCCGATGATACTGTGACTGACATTTTCATGTGGATGTGAAAATCATATGGTTTTCCACTATACACCAGCAATGCAGTTGTCATATAAGTGAAATACCCTTGAGTAACTGTTTTAGGTGACCAGCAGGTGGTTGGGTGGAACTAAGGTCTGGGCTAAGGGACACAGGGTGTTGATTTGTTGTGGCGTTCTGTTCTGTTTTTTCCTGTCTTGCATGTTGCCAGCGCCATTTACGGTGGTTTCCTTCACCAATTGGGCTGGCATGTCGTCATATAAGTGAAATAACCTGGAGTACAGCGTAAAACCCCAATCAAACAAACTAATCTAGCTGGCCATCATTCATTGCTGGTGAGTCGGTGTCTGAGGGTCTCAATGTTTGTTCTTGCATTTGAATCTCTCAGTTGGCAAAAAATTCTGATCAAGAATATGTTCAACCTTGAATCAACCTACAACGTAAAAATCCAAATTTAAAATTGAAACATTGGTTCAACATCTAAATATTTTTATCTGTTTTCTGCTTAAAAATGGTAAATTGTAAAAGTTGATATTTCAAACATTTTGGGAAATATACAGGCAGCAATTGGTTAGTACAGCAATACCTATAAAAACTGAGGTTTTCCATTTTCAACAACAAACAAAAAATAATGAAAATAAGAAGATAGTTTTTTAATACTGTTTGTGGGATAGCTCTGCATTTAGTTAAGGGATCTGAGCTTCAGGGCATTTTTTTGTTTCTGTGCATCCACAGTAAGTTACTGATACCATATATAGAACAAAAGAATACCATCCATATATTATAGAAAAAGACAAGTAGAACTGTAAAAATAATAAAGATCTCTCTATATTGCCAGTATATGTCAGTTGATAACAAAATTCAAATGCATGTTAAGTCTTCAGTTCTTTTTTTTTTACAGTATTTAAAATATATATATTTATGTGTGAACATAATAATTTAATGCTGCAATACCATAAATTGAAATGATAATAAAAATACCATAAAAAGTCATCAGAGTATTGTCGCATCTAGGAAAAGAAATAGAATAGACATGCAAGAGGCCCAGCTTGAATATTCTGACATATTTTGAAGAATCTCACTATTGCAGTTTGATGATAAAGTTTATGTTTTCTTTTTTTTTCAGATTTGAGTATTTCGCTGTGATTTTGTGATGTTGGTTGGATGTGGTTGCAGTTGCACATAAATGTAAACTCTAGCTGTGTTTCACAGTGGCTTTCACTTGTACTTAGGTATGTACTTTCCTTTGTTCAATACCGGTTACTTTGTTCAATACTTGTTTGCTATGTAACCTGAGTTTATTGTTTGCCACTAACTTTAACCCACTTACTAGGGTCCGAGGGGGCCGCGCTGTGGCTCCGTGGTTTAGCGTTGGACTTTTGGGTCCCCTTCACTGTTCCCGAATAGGTTCAGTTCCAACAGTGGCTGCAGAGTGTGCGGATTGTTTTTTTTTTTCTCGGTGGCCTGCTGCTCTCTGAGCTAAGGACCATTTGGAAGCACCTGCTGCTGCTCTTTGAGCTAAGGACCGTTAGGAAGCACATTTGGTGTTGGTACCCTGTCATATGAGTGAAAAACCTTAACTACGGCGTAAAACCCGACTGAAACCCATTTTTCCGCAAATCAAAGGGTGATGCAAGCTATCTATTAGTAAAATTAGATTAACGATACACGCTTACCCAACAAACCAACAAATGGTGTAACTGGGACATTAAAAGTTACTGTACCAAGAAAGGTGTTTATTGTGAAACATGTACGAGAAAGGATTGTTAAGCACATTGTCAAAATAACATGACTGAAGGGTGTCATGATACATGTCAGTTGTCAAACGACCAAAGTAACAAATAGTTAGAAAGTAGACAGCCTTAGAGGTTTCTTCTCAGCATGGCTAGAAAAAGTAGGGAATACGGGAATGTCATTGCCGGGAAACTTACGAATCTCGCGGGAAATTTTGACTAAA
>JAVFBZ010157340.1:0-18288 GCA_032466195.1 Katharina tunicata | reverse complement strand
TACAGTAAGGTTAAAGTTAGGAGGTAGACATGTTAGATGTCCTTACAGTAAGGTTAACGTTAGGAGGTAGACATGTTAGATGTCCTTACAGTAAGGTTAAAGTTAGGAGGTAGACATGTTAGAGGTCCTTACAGTTTATTATAGGCAGATTGACGAATTTAAGTCGTATTTAGTTATAGGTTTACATATAAAATCGGGCTGTTAAGTTCTCCCTGAATATCTTGGTATAACATGTATTTAAATCATCTAATGCAAATTAATATCAGATAATAACGGAAACATTTTGTTAACTTTTTGTTCAGGGTGGAGCCATAGCTGTAATGTCTGCTATGGAAAGGCCGAGTTATTTTAATGGTGTTATATTGATAGCGGCTGCTGTGGTGGCCAGTCCTGATGCTCTCTCGCCTTTCAAAGTAAGTCTGAATCACCTGAATCAATGTAGCTCAAAACTGTGTCATTCTACTTCGTCAATAGAAACAAGATATTGGAATTTGTTGTTAAAAAACTCAAACAAGATATTGGAATTTGTTGTAAAAACAACTCAAACAAGATATTGGAATTTGTTGTAAAAACAACTCAAACAAGATATTGGAATTTGTTGTTAAAAATAATCTCACTATCTGAAGCCCATGTAACATGTGTAAAGGTCCAACATTGACATATGCAATAAATTAATTCAATTGCTTTAAGATCATTATATTTCAAGATTTTATATACAATTAAGTTAGATTTGAAGTTTAAAACAATCAAAACCGGTGGTTGACAGGAGATATCCCTGCTCTCTTAGCTAAGGGGAATCAGTAAGCTAATTTATTGTGGTGTCTTGTTTTAAGTCCTGTCCTTGTCCCGTGGCTTCCCTGATTGTTGCCAGTGTTGTGGAGGGTGGTTTCCTTCACATATTCGGCTGGAAATAATTTAAGTGAAATAACTTTAAGTACGATGTAAAACCTGAATCAATCAAGCAAACAAATAAATAAATATTTCAATTCCCCTTAATTCTTGCTCTGGGTTCCAGCTACAATCAGTTAAATGCTTTCAGTAATCAAAATATAAAAAATGAAATGCTTTTATTTTTGTGATATTATATCTAAAATCAAACATCAATTCATGATGTTTTACATCAACTTGATTTGATTTAGAAGAAAAGATGAAATCTTATTCATTACATGTTTAAAAGTATGGTTTGTATGTTTGGATATGCTTTTGTTGTTATTTTAGTACTACGTTGGGAAACTGGCGGCTAGAGTTTGTCCTCAATTACAAGTGATACACCTTGATAAAAATGCCATATCACGAGATACTGAAGTGGTAAACATTGAAGTTGTTAAGAAACTTCTTCCAAGAGGCTTTGGGTTCCCTTATAACACATTACTAACAGAGCTTAATAATATATATTTACTGACTTACTATTTACTTACGGAATTTGCATAACTTTCCTAACATCTTAACATACTTCTATTTGGCATGATAACTACAGAAGGGTCTGGACACACCAGGAGTTGTGGGTGTGTTTATGGATGTTCATTCTTTCACAGGTGAAATAACCTTGAGTACGGCGTAAAACCCCAATCAAACAAACTAACAGATCTTTCAGCATAGGTATATATCAAGAAGCATACTCAAGTAAAGTAAAATTAAATTTCCAGATTCTGTACTGGTAATCTTTATTTTGAATTTTGTCTAGATACAAGCTGTACGTCTTTTGGCAGGATTATGGGCACAATGCCCTGTACATTGGATGGGAAGTTACCTGATTACACGTAACACCAGCGTGGTAATAGGCCTGTTCCGCCAGCAGGATTTTATCCCTGATAAATCTCCTGTAACATTAGTGTTAGAATAAACCACCACCCTAGCTTATCCCTGCCCAATGCCCTATAGTGCCACATTGCAGATAGACTGATAATTATACATCACCCCTCCTACCTTATCTCTGACCCATGCCAGGTATTAGTAGTGTGATAATACATCACCCCTCCCAGCTTATCTCTGATCCATGCCAGGTATTAGTAGTGTGATAATACATCACCCCTCCATCAATATCTCTGACCCATGTTATTTCACACTTAACCCTCTGATCTCACTCGGTTTTGCATCTGTTAATTCTGTTGTTTCTGTGTGAGGTGCAGGTGGTTTACTGGCTCTTGGCCTTGGAAGCCAATTTGTCCTATTTGAGTCCTAGCCTGGTCCTATGGCAGTGTCGGCCATGGTTTCCTTCATCTTTTGGGCTGGCGCACCATCCTATTGACGAAATAACCCTAAGTACATGTACAGCCCATTTCCATCTGGTGTAGGGTGAATTTCCGAAGTGAATGTCACCCCGGCCTTGTACTGTAAGAATAATAAATGGTAATTGAAACATGTTGCATCAAATATGATAATTGTGTGTATTCTTTGTTGTCAGTTTTATGTAAATTTTCCGCACTTCAGGCTAGCAAGTTGATATATGCGTGAAATAATAATGTGAAACTAATCTAAATATCAAACCGTTGTAAAAAAAAACAAAAAAACAATTGTCTCTGAGTATCACCTGAACATTTATACATTGCTAACTTTGCTTACCAGTATTTAAGTTTGTGATGATAAAGATTCTTAGAAGATTAATAATGATTTAATATGGATCCTTACCAGTTATGTTTTTAAAAATACATGGCTTTATACACCCTGCTATAGACTATCACTGCTTTGGTTTTTCCTCGCTTAACCTTATGTTAATTCTGTTCTAGTTTGAAACGTAATTTTGTCTAATATTATTTCTGGTTTCTATTATTATTTCTGGTTTCTTTTATTATTTCTGGTTTCTATTATTATTTTTGGTTTCTGTTATTATTTCTGGTTTCTATTATTATTTTTGGTTTCTAATATTATTTCTGGTTTCTATTATTATTTCTGGTTTCTATGATTATTTCTGGTTTCTAATATTATTTCTGGTTTCTAATATTATTTCTGGTTTCTATTATTATTTCTGGTTTCTACTATTATTTCTGGTTTCTATTATTATTTCTGGTTTCTATTATTATTTCTGGTTTCTATTATTATTTTTGGTTTCTATTATTATTTCTGATTTCTATTATTATTTTTGGTTTTTATTATTATCTCTGGTTCCACTGATGGAACCTTTGAATGATGCTGTATTTTCATTCCTATCTTTGTTGGTTTCAATGTGAAAATGTAAATAAAAAAGTAGTTTAAATAAATATCAAATGCATGTTTTTTTAAGAAATTGTTTCTAAATAAATTGATAATTGACTCCTGCTATTACTTATTTGGTATATTAGTTGATCATTAAGCAATGTTTAATTAACTTTTTTGCTTTAGTTTTATACATGGAATTTCCATTGACATTGTTACTTGTTAATGTAAGAGTTCATTTCTTACAATATATATTTGTATAATTAAAGGTAACAAAGTATGAGAATGATCCTTTAGTTTGGCAAGGAGGATTAAAAGCTAAGTATGTACAATTAACATCTTGATTCAATGTTCAAAATAATCATATGAGATAATTTTGTTGTGCGAGCAAAACCTGTTTAACAGAAGCTTAGGCTGTGTATCTAGTAGTATTAGGCCCAGCTAACTGTGAACATAAATCGGGCGGTAGATTTTCTGCAATGTAGAGAATCAGACTCAGAATTTTATGTGAATGCTTTACAAAGGATAGCTATTAAGTCCCATCCATATTTGTTATTGCTTTATTATGGTGAAAGAACATAAACAGACTAGAGATTTAAAAGGTGGATTGGAGAATATCTATATACTATAAATCTTTCATTAATGCCAACCATCTTTTTTTTTTGGCACATTACATCCTCTCTCATGTCTCAAAGAAAAACAGTTATCAACAAGCACGTGTCCATTTTGTCCAGTGGCCTCCATTTGTTTCATTGTATCCCTCTGGCTAAGGGCAGTATGTTTCCAGATTATATTCATGCTGTCATACTTAGCACTGGAGGAACATTATCTTTCCAACAGTGATAACACCGAAGTGACTTCACATTTTTTGGAAGTGTTAGAGTGGCCGTCTCCTGTTGGAATACACCACCGTCATATAAGTGAAACACCCTTGAGCATGGCATTTAACACCAATCAATCATTCAATCAATGTTTCATTGTAAAACGTTCAGTTCAAGGATTTTCTTTTACAGGCCACTTTTGACAAATTTCCTTTAGGTAGTATGAATATTTATTCTGTCTCATATAATGTGCCTTTTACTCTCCACAGGTGGGGATTATGTATGTTGGATGCCATGACCCACATCCAGGCGAATATGGAGAAGATTGAGTGGCCAGTTTTAATTTTACATGGAGATGAGGATAAAATCTGTGACATTTCCGGGTCTAAAGAACTCAATGAAAGGATAAAAAGTACTGATAAAACATTAAAGGTGGGCCTTTTTTTTAAATATCTTTTCTAG
Organism: Katharina tunicata; assembly: GCA_032466195.1. Classification (NCBI taxonomy): domain Eukaryota; kingdom Metazoa; phylum Mollusca; class Polyplacophora; order Chitonida; family Mopaliidae; genus Katharina; species Katharina tunicata. The sequence continues at coordinate 13,873 of JAVFBZ010157340.1, read as the reverse complement.
CCAAGGGTTTTGTACGGTGCTTCCGCTCCTCGTTATTATTATCTTTGGTGAACCGCGTATCTCAAACCAGTATATAAAACTAAAAATTGATTGGCTCCGTAAAAACTTGTGAGAACCAATCACTGCCCATGTTACTGACAAGGTTACAACAACAACAGCATTCAGTAGGGTATTGGCTTGCATAACTAGTAAAGAGCCTTTCGACTTTTGCCGCTTTTATTCCACAATACATGATGATCCTTTGCTATTTTCTGTTGTGACCCTTTTAATTTATAATTGTAAGTAAATTTAAATTAGATGACATTGCTAATTGGTTGTCAACTTGTGTGTAATTCATTAGGGAACATCTGATTGGTTGGCTAAAATTGTAGGTTAGCATGGAGGAGTGAAATTTAACGATTATCACTTTATCCTTCAGAGGGTGTTCTTGTATTTTCCTGTTTTGCGATGCATCCTCAACCAGCACAGTAATGGTGCTCCATCTCTAGTATTTTAATCTTGGTTTAGTAAGTTGTTTGTTGTTGTTGTTGCAGAGCACTCTGGATAAGAGCAGTATGTGCTGAGCATATTTAAGGCTGTGTCATCATGTACCAATTACTAATTGAAATATCCTTTATTATTAAACACTAACAGTCGATCAATCAATCAATCAATCAATCAATCTTTTTTGCAGATATATGAAGGTTTTTACCACCAGCTGCACAGTGAGCCAGATGAAGATGGGAAAAGAGTTATGACTGATATACAGAACTGGATTGCCGAGAGGATCAAGTAGAACATCTAACTTGATTGCACAAAAGTTTATGTACAAAACTGGGACCTGTTTCAACAAAGTTATCTTGGCTTAAGACTGATGTTTTAACCATGGCGACGCAATACATTCTGTACAGGTCGTCATGGTTACTTGGTAATCAATTCAACATATGCTTACATTAGTTTGTGAAACAAGTCCCCAGCCAGGATTAAGTAAAGCAACTCTATTTTTTTTGCTGAGTAAAATTTTTTGTACAGCGCATTAATTTTTAACACAAACCCTCTGCTCCAAAGAACTCAATTTTATCACTGTTATATACTATGTAAAACAAATGGCTCACCAAACGTACTTCAGAAATATAGACTGTTTTCACCCAAAATCTTCCCAGCAGGAAGCGAATCCAATGAAGGCTCCCAGTCAGGCACCGCATCACCAGTAGTTAATGCTCTTATCTTCTTGGTTATATGGTGACATTCATTCGACATATATCTAGGCAGCTTGATCCTCGCCTAGTTGGTCTGGATTTACGCCCCCACTATCTCAAAGTGCTTGATCCGGCCCTGGTGCTCCCTGAGCTAATGAACATCAGGGAGATGATTAGTTGTGGAGTCCTGTAGTTTTCCTGTGGTGTTCCTTTCTGCTGCCAGTGTCGTTGAGGGCGGCTTTCTTCACCCATTGGCAAGCTGTCATATGAGTGAACTTATGTAAAATATGTAAAACCCACATCAATCAATCAATCATTTCATATGCACAGTGACATATATCACTTATACAATATTCTAGTTTTTAGTGATCCATGTTTTGACTGTTATGAAGTGATATCCTAGGTTGTTTCCATTTTAAAAAAAAAAGGTTTCAACATTACACATTTATTTATCATAATTTTTCAAATTTTAGATAGTTATATATAACAATATAATTGTATAAAAATAATTATAAAGCAATGGACATATTTTTAAACATGTTTAAGATTTACCTTTGTGAATTTTAGGTTGTATGAATTTCATGAACAGTATTATTGACAGATATTCTTAATTTCTTAAATGTTAATTTCTTATGAAATAGATGTGAGAAACATACTGGCCAGTCATTAGTCATCTAGCAAACTCTGCAGGTAACTGGATGTGCTTGTAAACCTATATAATATATTGACAGATTTGTTTTTTAAAATTGTAATGTTTATTTATACATGTTTACAAAATATATTTTGCCAATTAAAATTCATACAGGGCAGCACTGTGACTTGGATAATTGAGCGTTGGACTGCTTAGTCCCCTTCACTGTACACATAGGTTTGAATCCACAAAGTCATCATATATGTGAAATGTCCTTGAGTATAATGCTTAACACCAGTCAAATAAAGCTAGCTTAATTCATACATTATAATTTTAAGGCACTTGACAATAAATACATTATGACTCACAGAAATTGAGAAGAAAGGGCCCTTTGGTGTGTAACTATAAGTTACGGTTAAAATGTTTATGTTGTTGCACTCAGAGGCAGCAAAGATTTTTTGCAATGTGGGCGTGTTGTAAATCACAGACTCTTACAATAAGCAAACAGAAAGCTCAGTTTTCAAATCATAAAAACATAATCTGACATCAATCCGAGTACCGGTATGTTTATTCAAATGCAGTTATGATTCAAGTGTGAGTTAAACGCAGATTTAGAGAATGTTAACACGAGTAACAATTGAGAAAAGAATTTCTGTAACAATTATTCCTAGCCAGTTATTGCAATTTAAAATTTAGAAGAACAGGGTTACTGAGAAGATTAGATATAAAACCAAATATATAACAAAACAGCAACACCGTATTACAATTTGCTCAAATGGTTTATTGACAATAGCTTTTTTCTTTTGTGGATAACCCTACGTTTTTGTGACAGAAAATATTTCTACATATATATTTATAATTGTAGAAAATTTTGCTTGGTATATTTACAAATATATTTTTTTCAAGAGTAATCTCTCTGGCGCAGGGATGTCAACTAATTTAAACCAATACATCATTACAGTTCTAGAAAAATACTTGTATGAAGCGGCTTGGCTAGACATAATATTAAATAACCAACGACGAACAACTTATACATTTTGGCATTCAATCTTTCGGAAATCTCTTATTCCATTTTCAAGATAATAACCTAATATCTTTATTACATTTTCACGATAATAACCTAATATCTTGAAAATGGAATAAGAGATTTCCGAAAGCTTGAATGCCAAAATGCATGAGTTGTTCGTCGTTGTTTATTCAATATTAGTTCTAGAAAAGTTTAGAGAGACATTTTCCGGATTGAGTTAGTTAACTGCAGGCATCTCACTAAAACGTTATATCAGTTACCATTAATAGATGTAAATTGAGCTTAAAACATATTACCCTAAATGCTCAACAAATTCAACCCCATTTACCACTTATAAAACTACATTTTATGCAAAGGTTAAGAAGTGTAGAAACACACTGTTGAAATTTTTAAGAAGTTCATACTTTAAGCTACAAGAAAATATAAGTTTTAGTTCCAATCTCACATTAATACCTTCAATAAATGACTTTAAACAGGTGTCCATGGAGGTCGATTTTGTTGAGCATTTAGGGTAGATATTTAATAGTTGTATTCATAATGCAGCAGAGATGGAATAACCAATCAACCAAACATTGTATTAATAGATACGATTTAATCTACAGATACATTTTTGCGATACCCAGCCTAATTCTTATTTTAATAATCTTCATTTAGCATACCCCAATTTAAGAGATATATAATAAAATATATACTTATTCACTTGAACAGTATGTGACCAACAAAAAGATGCAATGTTATTTTATACCTCAACTACTATGCAAGATAACCATCCATTTCTTCAAATATTATACAAATATTATACAAAAATCTATATTATTTAGTTCTCCAGTTCATATTTATTACAATATTGAGGAGTCCTTTGGAAACTTGACGACCATTGTCAGAGTTGGATACTTGACGACCATTGTCAGAGTTGGAAACTTTGACGACCATTGTCAGAGTTTGAAACTTTGACGACCATTGTCAGAGTTGGAAACTTTGACGACCATTGTCAGAGTTGGAAACTTGACGACCATTGTCAGAGTTGGACACATGCTTGGTTTGACTTGTTTACTTTTATGTGGAATTGGATAGCACAGGGAGGAAGGGTCTGATAATTTGTCACAGGAGAATGTTGAATGCATGTTTTTTTTTTTCTGAAAAAAGTTATTCCCAAGTTTCTAAAAACTCCTTAATACTGTGTGATTATGGTTGTTTTTTGTTGGAAGCCATTATTCTTCAATGCAATGTTGTTTTTCTCCACTTTAATTTTTTTTTGTGTGTGTGTGTTTTTTTCATATATTGTATAACATGTTTATGGAAAACTTAAGAAAAAATAATGGGTAATTAACTGTGTACGTGATTTTAACTATTTTTACTTATAAAATTATGTGATTATATTTGTGAACGCAGTTGAATTATTTTTTTCAGAGGGCTACATCAATCTATCAACTTGCGTTTGCTCTTCCTTGAGCCTCGCTCTCCCAATAACATAAATAAATAAATGAATATTACCTAATTTAACTTATATTCAATTCTAATATGTAGATACATGTATAGACAAGTGGGAAACAATTAAAATCTTATGAATAATCTATATTTTTGTCGTTTTTTTTTTAGTTTTTAATGTTAGATTCCCGTATATTATTTGGTATGGCCTGACCCCATACCAGGTATGCTAAGGTAGTATGACATGATGGTATAATGATAGACAGTTATTGAAATTTCTCCAGTGGCTTATTTAACACATTGCTAAATGTTTGATATCAGATTCCCCACATCAATGTAATGTTTTCAGCTTTTCTAATAATTTGAAGGAGTCTGCTGATTTATCATTCGTCTGGAATAGACTGATGTGTAGATGTATGCTCCCCAGTTGTGGTGCCATGTTTTGTTTATCTTATTTAAAATATTTTGTCCTGCCTTGCATTTTACCAGCGTCGTTTACAGTGGTTTCCTTCATCAATTGGGCTGACACCCCCGTCATATAAGTGAAATAACCTTGAGTACGACATAAACCCTAATCAATCAAACCCATTTGACAGGTACTCCTTGTTTGTTTGTTTGTAAGTTACTGGAATCAATTTATTTCACTCTGAGGCTTATTATTAATTTTCTCCCTTGATGAAATATTTTTCTCCTTTGGGTATATCAGTTTTCTCCATTCATAGAGAAGGTTTCACTCTGGGGCTTATTATTGATTTTTACCCTAAAGAAATATATTTCAAAAACATGACGACTGATATGGTAAGCGACGTTTCGGCATAGATGATAAGACCGTTTTCAAGCAATTATTTTAGCATCTAGGCCGACACTCGCTTACCAATATACTCAGAAGTTGAAAATCCAAAGCAGTCGTCATGTTTTTGTTGTGTGCCCAGCTTCTAAATGCCGCTTAAACAAGAAATATATTTCATCTGGGGCTTAATATTAATTTTCTCCCTAAATGAAATATATTTATCTCGGGTTTATCATTTTTTTTTTTCAGTTCATGAAATAGATTTCACTCCGCGGCTTATTTTTTTCTCCATTAATGGATTAATTTCACTCAACATGTATATAATAATGGACAAATTTATCTCAATATTTTACTCTGGATAATTCTTCATCATTACTGGAATCAATTTTGTTCTGGGGCCTATCATAATCTTCATCCTTGGTTTTTTTTTATCAATAGAACCATCTTTTTTTGTATGTCGTACCTGAATTTCTCTCTGGGGGTCATTATTTTTGTCCATTAATTGGGTCAATATGACTTCATGAACTTCCAGCCTACCTTATTGTCTTCATTAACACAATTTATTTCTCTCGACTAATGGAATATCATAGGTTTTTCTCAAGAACCTTTCATTTGTCATTATTTGTGTCTATGTTAATGAAATGGATTTCACTTTGTATAATTTTTCATCATGAATTGAGGCATTTCAACATTGGGTTTCCTGGCTATTTTTATGTTTATGGAATCATGTGCACTCGTCATTATTTGTATATATGTTTATGGAATTAATTGGACCCAAGGGCTGATCATTATTTGTCTCAATTAATGGAATCAACTTCACACAGGGGCTTACAATTATTAGTTTAAATATAAATGGTTTAACTGCACTCGGGGACATAATATTTCTCTCTACTATAACTAAAGTAAGAGATTTTACATAAGTGGCTGGTCACTTTTTGTTTAAATATCAATAGAATCAATTTCATCTCCAGGGCTATTCATTTTTTCTTATATATAAATACAATTAATTTAACTTTTCAACACTTTTCTTGTTTATTGGATGAGTGGTTGGCAGGGAGATTCCTGTGCACTGATACTTTCTGAGCTAAGGTGCATCAGGAAGCCGATTTGAATCCTGTCCATGTCTTGCAGCTAAAACCCACACAAAACAATCAAATCCTGATCATTTGGAATCCATTTCATCCAGGAAGCTGTTTGTACATATTTTTAATAATGGAGTCGATTTAATTATGTGGCCTGGTGCTATCTGCATGGTTGTCTAGGGCTTTGTGTGCCTTGGAGCTATCTGATTTAAGGGAATCAGAAATATGATTTCTTGTGGGCCCTGTGATTGTCCTGTACATATTTTGTTCCATCATTGTCAGTGACTTTGAACATGATTTCTTCAACCCACCATGAGAGTCATGTAAGTGGAATATCCTCAAGTATGGACTTAAATCGCAACCAATCAATGAAACTCAACAGGGCATATAATTTTTTTCACCTCAAAGCAGCATGTGCTTTTAAAAGCTTCAATTCATAATCCAACAACATCTAAATGACCAGTTAATTACAAATGTTGAGTATTGTCTATTAAAACCATTACATTTATGTCAATAATAATTATAAATTTAGTAGCTCTGCACGCAGAACACCTTGAGACCCTTATTCTTTGTAAATGTATAGAGATATAAATTATATATAGCTCCTTGGTATTAAAATGTAAGCATACATTCAAGGGGGATAACTTATTCTTTCTTAACAAGATTATCGTGTTAGAGTAACTGCCCCTGGTTTGTTTTTAAAGAAAAAAAAGAGTGATAACAACAACGACGAATGTATTGAGCTGAGTGATAGACTTCAAAGGATGTAGTTTTCTTTTATGTTTTGAATAATGTTTTCACCAATATAGCGATTCTGATACTCTAATATCCATAATGGAAAACACATATATCGCTTCAGGAGAGTCAGTTTTCGAACTGTTCAAAGTCAAGGTAACGTTGTTGTTGTTGTTGTTGTAGCTCTAAAAAAATAAAGTGTATGTGTACGGTTTAATCGTACAGTTAGTTCGTCACCTGAAACTAACAATGAAACAGTTTAGATTAGGTTCATAAGTTAGGGTTACGTTTAGAGTTAGGTTTAGTATGGTTTTATGGTTAAGAATAGGGGTAGGTTTAGTTGTAGAGCTACATGTAGCCTATGTAACTTTTTTTTTTAAGCTTCAGGGAGCATTTTGAAAAGTGACGGACGATCACATTGCCAATGTCATTGCTGCATTGAATTTGATGATCTTTAGGTATACTTGCAGTCACCTGTCACTAAAATATAAACAGTTTAGCTCAGTTTCGTTACTATGTTACTACATTACATGTAGCTACAGTACTGCAACATGTAGCCCTCCCTCAATACTGCCTTCACCTGAATTCATAGTTTGATGATCTGTTGCATCTAGTTTTTTTGTGTTTTTTTTGTCAATCGGCTGTATGGCTGAGCTTTTGACTAATGGGAGTTGGCTTAGCCATTTACCCTAACCAGTGTTTACCAATTATCTGTACAGTATTACATGATACACTCATTTAGTTAAAGATGTTTGATGTGTTTTGACTGAATAAGAGTCCCCCCCAATGGAGCCATGAGCTATTCGCCCTCTGAGTAAGGGCATTATATTTCCAGATTATATTCATTCTGGCATACTAAGCACTGGGGGAAATAATTTTTCCAACAGAGATAACACTTAAATGACTTCACATTTTTTGGTTGTGTTCAAGTCACAGTTTACTGTTGAAACACACCGCTGTCATATATAAGTGAAATAACATTGAGCACGGCGTTAAACACCAATACATAAATCAACCTAGAGCTAACCACAGTTTGCATTCTAATCTCTGCCACATGATAATCCTGTTATCCTCTACTGTGGTGATCTCGTTCATAATTCACTTGGAAGTATCGGCAGAGTTGTAACACCTTCCATTTATACCTCCATTGTTCAGGGCTAGTAACGATAGTGTAAGGATTAGTTTCAGGTATCATTCTGAATAATGACTGACTAATTCTAAACTATGTCTGTTATTTATTCTGTAATTTCTGTATTCCAAATATCTGTACACAATTTTCTTGGACTAGAAGCAGCCACAACTTTGTTCTGAGCATCGTCATACATTCATTGATTAACAGTTAGCCCTGTATTCCTATATGTATTGTGATTAATTTCCTATCTGTTTTCTATAATGGCAAGTACTGATTTACCTGTTTATAAATCCACCATCGATGCAGAAATTTGTTGTCTGTTTCAGGTAATTGAAGCTGTAGATTTGGCTAAACAGATCTCATTTGAAGAGAAGGTAGCTGCTTGGCAATTCTGGACAGATATCTCTAACACTCTCAAGACAGTTACAGGGGCTGAGAATGTGACAGTTAGAACTGACACAGAAATACTTACTTCTGAAGTCACTCATAACGACAACGACCTTGCTAATGCATCAACAAAAATTAATCTTAACATTGTCCACGAACAGACAACTATTCCTCTGCAAACGGAATACAATGAACAAATAGTGTTATGCCAAGAAGGTGATGTGACGAGGACTGCAAAATCTCAAGACAATGTTGGTGTTGTTGCCTGTAATAGAGTATCAGTAAGCTATCTCACTGACTCGGTTATCTCCCCTGATGGAGATAGTACAGGTTCCTTTGCAGAAAGTGAAACAATAAATACTATCGATTCAGGGCAGGCTATTTGTACAAATGAAATTAAACCCAAGCGATCTAGAGGAAGACCAAAGAAAAATGTAAGACAACGAAAAAGTGTTGCAAGCAAAAAAGAGGTCTGTGTTGATAATATAGAGAAAATAAGTATGCAATCTATTTCAAACCAGGAGGTGATCAAAACTGAAAGTGAAACCTGCAAGCTCTGTGGTCAAAATGTTGACGCTCAGTCAGAAACGAAGAAAGGTAGGTGCCAATTAAATAACAGTATGCTCATGATAATTTGATGTCTCTAGAAAGGCAACAGATGTATGTAAGAGGCTCACTAAGATTTATTAATTAATTACCAAAGATTGCAAGACACAAATTAGATAATATTGAATCTATTATCTGTATCAGTTCATAACTTTGTGACTAAGCTTACTTATATACCATTATCCAATAATTGAATTTTTGGCAATGAAATTAACATAAAAAATAGAAGAAGAAAAATATAAGCCCAACAGTTTTTGTTCTTACACAATTATTGTGCATTATAAATCTTTACAGACATGCCAATGAAGATAAATATGTAGAATAAAATATATAAATATGCTGCTTTGCCCGCTAGGATAAAATAAACCTGGAAACTTTTGTGAAGATGGGAGAAAATGCATAAGGTGATCTGATTAAGACTTTGAGTTTCCAGTATTTTAATAGTTTTTCCTTTGTAGAAATGAACACAGAGTGTGATCTTTGTACTGGTTGCGGCAATGTTATAGTCCCCAAACATCGACAACGAAAGAAACCATCCCGATTAATAGAAGACATAGCATTTGTATGTTCTGTGTGTCAGCAAATATTCACAGCGGAAGAGGAATTGGATGCTCACAGAAGTACAGCCCATAATATTACTGAAGAAATTACTAGCCAATTATATCCTACATCTGAAAAAATCTACCAAAAAGAGTAAGTGAATTTTATCCTGTCAGCATTTCAAGTTTTTTTTGTTAATTGACAGTTTCAACTTTGCGAAACATTTGTGAGAGTTTTACAACTTCAATAAGAAACTATTTTCACAAACATTTCTAGTACCCAGCAATTTGTCGAAAGGAGGTTTTACATTTAGTATTGGAATTGGAGACGAGTCGGTAATTTTACGATATTTTTATTTAGACTGTAAAAGCTAACACAAGTTAAGAAACATAACACTGGGTGTATGGGTGGAGCTCTGGCGCTCTTTGGGCTATAAATAGGGCATCGGGATGCTGATTTGTTGTGGCCCCATGTTTTGCTTTGTTTCCATTAATGGTAAGGGTTGCGTCGCAGCATCATTATGCCTACAACACTGGATGTTGTTGTAATGTTGTGTGCACAAATTCATAAAAGGTTTGTGATTGATTGATTGCTTTTTAATGCCAAAAAATGTCAAAAATGAAATAACATTTTAAATGTCATCAATGTGCAAAGTGGGCATTTTTTGATACATAAAATATCTCAGAGAGATAAGACAAGCTCAAACCAATAAGTGCAAAAAAAGAAAATGACACATTTTTGTTCAGTTCTTTTCTGTATCTTTATGTTTGGGTTACAAACTTGCGTAGACTAATAACGATACAGATCTCTGCAACTTAACTGACCCCTCTTCTAGTTCTTCTCCTAGGTTTTTCACCAGATATCGACTATGCATGATGTTATAATATAGATGTATTTATCATCAGGCTTGTATTGTAATGTTTTGGCCTGTACCAGCATAACCAAAACAGCTTTGCTTCTTTTTATATACATGTAAATGTGCAATTACTAACAAAAAAATTATGATACCCCAAATGCTCGACAAATTTGACCCCCTTTACAACTTATAAAACTATATTTTATGCAAAGGGTAAAAAGTGTAGACATGCAATTTTGAAATTTTTATGAAGTTCAAACTTTAAATTACCAGAAAATGTCAGTTTTAGTTCCAAATTCACACTTAAACATTCAATAAATTACATAAAGTTTATGCCCTTAGAGGTCGAATTTGTTAAGGATTTAGGGTATTAATACTAACTGACAAAATGCAACTTTAGACAAGCAGTTTAAACAAATTTGGTAAACTATAAAGCGGTCATCGTAAAATAAGATTGGATAACCATGGAAGCCATTGGAAGGACCCTGTTCGTCCCATTCTTCATTACAGCATAGCCGGTAGGCCTGGTTATTATCCTTGAGTATGACGTTAACAACCACAGAAATAAACGGGTAAAGTAGAAGCATAGTGTTAGCCAGAAATCACAAACAGGGTGTCTCAAATCACTATTTTCAGAGATACAGGGTGTCTCATTTGACATTTTTCTTATCTTTCCCATGTTAAATTTGACTAAATTAGGGTGTCTCAAATGGGTTCCAGGGTGTCTCAAAGACAGTGAGACACCCCTCTGGCTAACACTATGACTAGAAGGGAGTATTACATGTTTATATTAACCAAAATACTCCTGGCCTATGCCCTGGTGGCACATGTAACTCACTATTTGCTTCTGTTTGTTATAACTGTAGGTCCGATGAGACCCTGGAGTTAAAACCTGGAGATTCTGAGTTCACAGGAATGAAGAGAAGCCGACGGCTGTCTCTGAAAAAATCGACAGCCATTACAGAGGAAAGCCAAGTTGATGAGGCTGAGGAAGAGAGTGTTGGGAAGAAAGCCAGGAAAAGACAGGGTACCAGTGTCACTGCAGGCAAACTGGTTTGTCATGTCTGTCAGACAGAGCTCAGTAGTGAGGCAGCACTCGAGGGTAGGACATTTATATCAGTTGATTGATTGGTTAGTGTTTAACGATGTGCTCAAGGGTATTTCACTTATATGCAGGGATTCAGATAAGTGTCGGCCATTGGTCATAGTCCCATTGTTTTTAAAAATGACCGATTGATATAGTCATGTGTCGGTCAAGTGACCGATTGGTTTTATTCAAATGAAGTCCCTTTTACATATACCTTCACTTAGTTCCCAGGTTACGATCGATATTTGCTGGTGCACGTCAGGAAACTCTGAGATCGACTGCGTACATTGAGTTTGAGTGGCGTCATACAATAATGCGTGTCATGATTCGCTTAAAACCTGGTACAGGAAATACAACGAATCTGATTGGGTACTGTAGACTGGTACATTGTCTCTCCAGTGAACCTAATCTGTGAAGTCCGCCATCTTGTAAACATGCCGCGGTAAAGGACATTTATCAAATTACCAGGTCAACAAACATTGTTTTTTTGGAAGCTAGACTGAAGCGGGCCTGGAAACAATATCCGCGACTGAAGTTGTTAGGAAGAGGGCATTTCAAACACGAATTTCGTTGGTTACATTACAACAAGTCGAATGTATTAATACATTTAGAAATTACCCATTGAGTTGAGGCAGTTCAGGACAAATGTACTATTGGTTAAAGATCCTAGCAAAATCACTGATATGAAGGCGCTGTGTTCCAACAGTAGACAGCGACTCTTAACACAACCATAAAATGCGTAGTCACTTTGGTGTTTTTGCTGTTGGAAAGATAATGTTCCCCTAGTTCTAAGTATGACAGCCAGACGGCCATTTATAACAGTTTCTTTCTGGGTTAGTTCATGTCATCCTTCAAATGCCAGTATAAAGTGTACAGAGAAAATAGTCTAAACTAATAAGAGACGATGTTACTTGGTTCTCTTTCTTTGGTTTCTGCGATGAATCAAATTATGCAAAGTTATATTTAGTCTACACCAAACATCTTTCTTGGGTCAGTGAGTTTGACCGTATCATTCTGTATCATGAGCAATTGATGTTTAATGCCATCCTCAAGGGCATTACTCTATCAATAGAAACTGTTACAAATTCTGTTGTGTATTGTATCCCGTGTTGTCATCTTGTTAGAGACATCATTGTTTATTTCTCCTCGTCCACTGGGCACCCGCCCTCTGGCATTAAAGGGCAGTATGTTTCCAGAATATATTCACACTGTCATACTTATCACTGGAGGAACATTATCTTTCCAGCAGCAAAAACACTAAAATGATTATTAAGAGAAATACCCTTGAGCACGGCGTTAAACACTAATCAACCAATCAATCCACTGGGCACACTCACCATCATGAAATAAGAGAGTGAAATAACCTTACTTATGGCCTAAAATCCCTTTAAAACAAAGACCTGATTTACTTTCATTTTTCTGTTTACAGTTCACATGAGGACCCACTCTGGAGAGAAGCCATTTTCTTGCTCAGTTTGTTCAAAGCGTTTTACCACAAAATGTAACATGCAGCGTCACGAAAAAACACACTTTGGAGAGAAACCTTTCAAGTGCGAGGAGTGTGATAAGTGTTTCACGGAGAAGAAAAGTGTGAAAGTTCATATGAGGTGTCACACTGGAGAAAAACCTTACAAGTATGTTTAATCTTTGAAAGAGAGGAAATGTATATTTAATTGTTTTATTTGCTTGGTGTTCAACGTCATACTCAAGGGTGTTTCACTTACATTGTCCTATCCTTTTTGTTCAATCTTCTTCTAAGCATTGTCATCAGTGAAATACCCAAGAGTGTCTCTTTAAACTCAAGGAACTGACTTCTTAAATGAATAAAAAATAAACGTAAAAAAAGATTAGTTGTAGTTGCTGAGTAGCCATGATTACAATTTGAAGCATCGGTCACTTCAGAGATTTTTAATCATTGCTTGACAACAGTTAGAGCAACTAGACAGAAACAGTGGGCAGCAAATATACCAACAGACGGTCGTTCGTCCAAACTCATTTTAGGACGACCGATTTATAGGTTTTCCCAAATCGTGGAAGCAATCGTCTGAAAATTATTGCATTGTTCAATATTAATATTTTAATGGCAACAATTTACCTCCGTAATCTTAGCGGTAACCAAATCAGCGGTTAATTTTTTCAGAAACTTTGCATCATACGGGGTCCAATTTTTGTGACCGTAATTTTTTATAGAATTTCAGACTGTTTCAACTTAATATTGCAGGCCATAAGTAATAAATAGATTCTAGAGTATGGACATCATTAGGTATCACCATTCAGAGAAAATTCTAGGCTTCTGATTGGTCCATGCAAGGGACGTACAGCATCATGTTTACCATACACATGGGGAATATTTTGCACAGGCGAGGTATATTTTGCATATACCCACGGAGTCAG